>BOSO01003867.1:0-66317 GCA_018403395.1 Gorsachius goisagi
TCTTTGCAGTGGTGTCCAGCGACAGGACAAGGGGCAATCAACACAAACTGAAACACAAGAGGTTTCAGTTGAACATGAGGAAAAACTTCTTTACTCTGAGGGTGACAGAGCACTGGAACAGGCTGCCCAGGGAAGTTGTGGAGTCTCCTTCTCTGGAGCTATTCAAAGCCTGCCTGGATGAAGTCCTGTGTAACATGCTGTAGGTGGCCCTGCTTTAGCAGGGGGGTTGGACTAGATGATCTCCTGAGGTCCCTTCCAATCCTTGTGATTCTGTAATTCTGTGGTCATTTCCCATGCAGCACTATAACAGATGCTCTTCTAGAGCCCAGATATACTGTAGAAAGCAAGTTGTTAGGTTAGTCCAACCTATTTCAGATTAATCTATTTTGAATTTTATTATAGCATTTTCCCTTATTTCTGTGTCTTTGATTATTGCTTCTTTCAAAATTGATTCAGGTATGTCACTGGAATTTATTACCATTACTTTTCACTATTTCTTAAATATGGGAAGTATTAGGTAGCTATTGCTATCACAGTGTATTTCATATGACAGTTCTAGAGTTTTTGGATAGACATGGAGACATCAATTGCATGAGTTAAGGTCCTTTGACTTTTTGTTCCACCTCACTTTAGCCTCTGTTTTATAGTGACCCTACTTTTGAGCCTTTATTCTACATCATCTGAGTATTCTCTACTGTCATCATTAGTGAAAATATGCTAAAGTGCTTGTTTCGTTTATGGGCCCTACCAAGATTATGTTTAATATTGATCCCATTTTCAGTGTCTAATGTCCTTGCTCTTTTCTTTACTATTTACGTACCAAGCTAAAAAAAGGTTTACTGTGCATTTACTTTTTATTTGAACACTGTCTACTTGCGTTATGACAGTTCTTGATTTATCCTTTATATATCCCTCCAATAACTGTCATCATGTCTTCTCTCCATCTTTTTTCTTTATTCATTCACTCTCTTTGTGTAGGTCAGGTATTTTTAACCTCTGACCATTCCAGTTGTTGTTTCTCCTTGGATTCTGGTCTACCTCTTTCCTAAAGTATTCAAAGTAGAGACAATACTAAAGCAAAGACTTTACACAACACTGAGAGAGAAAGTGCTACTACATATATTTCACAGACTATCCCCCTGCTTATATATTGTGGTACTGTGTGTGTTTGTGTCTTTTGTATTAGCCTCACATTGCTGAACTGCACTTATTTTATAATCCCCTATAATCGTCCCACCCTTTTATGCTGAATTGCTACTTAACCAGTTGTTACCCATCTTGTATTTGTGCAACCTGATTACTCCTGCCTAAGTGCTGTGCTTCATGCTTATCCTTCCAGTTGAATTTAATTCCATTTTTGCAAAGTATTTATCCAATTTGAAAATGCAATTTGAATTTCAGTTGTCTGTAGACTTAATACACAGCATATGCTGTATTCCATCATCCGCATCATTAATGAATATATTGAATGGTCTTGGACTGACGACAGAGTTGCAGGACTGCACTAAACACATTCTATACAACCTATTAATTGCTGCTGTCTTAGTATAAAGTTAAGAGGTGGTTTTATTTACTGGTCAATCTTCATCTCTTTGTTGTGGGCATCTTCACTATCGTTTTTTAATGTGGATGTCTGTCCAGCAGAGTCTATGAAGTCTTTCCTTTATCTGTGTTTAGAATGTATATACCAGATTTGATTTTGTCCATTTGACTTGGAAGGGGTTTTATGTCTTCTCTCAAGTCCTTGAGATCTTCAGTTCACTTGGCTTTAATAAGCAGGTCATAAAGGTGACCTGCTCAAAATAAACAGACTGTAATTATAAGTAGGGATTGTTCCACCTTTGATTTAAGTTGATTTGAATCATACAGTCCTTTTCTACTATTTGTTGTTTGATAATGTCCTTATCATTTAACAGTCTATATTACCTTACATTTGTTGGTTCAATGACTGGTCAGTAAAGAAGTTTTTCTTCTTCCAGTCTGGTAGGTCTAAGTCCTTCTGTTGACAACAGAATTTACATTTTGGCCTGCTTTGGGGATTTTCCTAGTTGGGCTTGCATGAGAGTTTGTTGCTAAAACACTTATTTAGCTAATTGCTGATTTGTAACACCTTGAGTGTTCCCTCAGCAAGTTTGCAGATGACACCAAACTGGGTGGTAGTGTTGATGTGCTTGAGGGTAGGAAGGCTCTACAGAGGGACCTGGACAGGCTGGATCAATGGGCCGAGGCCAACTGTATGAGGTTCAACAAGGCCAATTGCTGGGTCCTGCAGTTGGGTCTCAACAACCCCATGCAACGCTACAGGCTTGGGGATGAGTGGCTGGATAGCTGCTTGGCAGAGAGGTATCTGGGAGTGCTGGTCAACAGCCAACTGAATATGAGCCAGCAGTGTGCCCAGGTGACCAAGAAGGCCAATGGCATCCTGGCTTGTATCAGGAATGGTGTGGCCAGCAGGAGTAGGGAAGTCATCCTTCCCCTGTACTTGGTATTGGTGAGGTCGCATCTTGAATATTGTGTTCAGTTTTGGGCCCCTCACTACAAGAAGGACATTGAGGAACTGGAGTGTGTCCAGAGAAGGGCAGTGAAGCTGGTGAAGAATCTGTAGCACAAGCTGATGAGGAACAGCTGAGGGAACTGGGGTTGTTTAGCCTGGAGATGAGGAGGCTGAGGGGAGACCTTATCGCCCTCTACAACTGCCAGAAAGGAGGGTGTACCGAGGTGGGTGTCAGTCTCTTCTCCCAAGTAACAAGTGATAGGATGAGAGGAAATGACCTCAAGTTTCTCCAGGGGAGGTTTAGATTAGATATTGGGAAAAATTTCTTCACTGAAAGGGTTATCAGGCACTGGAATGGACTGCCCAGGGAAGTGGTCGAGTCCCCATCCCTGGAGGTACTTAAAAGATGGGTAGATGAGGTGATTTAGGGATGTGGTTTAGTAGTGGACAGGTACAGTTGGACTTTATGGTCTTAAAGGTCTTTTCCTACCAAATCATTCTGTAATTATATGATTCTCTGGCATTCCCTGGTGAGAATGACAACATGCTGTAGGCGCGGTCATTGGCTTGGCATTTGGGTTGCTTTTTGCTGTGGTTGGGTGTAAGGGAGTCTTGAGGATGCTCAGGCCTGGCAGCAGGGTCTGAGCTGGGTGTGCTGGGGTGCTCCAGGGACTGGGGAATAAAGCAGGGTGGGAGATCCCTTTTCAGCCGTGTGCTTGCTCTTGAAGCCCAGATAGATTTAAAAGCAATTACCATATTCTGGCATTTAACAGTCACTTTGGGCTCACCTCTAACTGCTGTGGGTTGCTGCCCTGGTGGGGCTCAGGAAGAGATGCAAATCTCAAGTGAGACAATGATCTATCAGGTTGTCTTTGCTTTTAAAACTACACTATAATTTATATTAGGAATATTGCAACTTTTTCAATATAGAACCTTTCTCTCTCCTCTCCCACCAGCTTTGATCACTGGAAAAAGAGGAAGGAAAAAGCATTAATACACCTACAGTAATGGTGATCAGCATTTTTGTTGACATAGCCAACTTCTTGTGCAGCTTTGCAGTCATCATGAGGAGGCAATGAAACTTGCCTACTGGAAATCATCTGAAGTGTGAAATGGGACTTTGTTAAGAGAGAGACACTTATCCATTGATTTGATTTGTCTTTGGGTTTTTTGTTGGTGTTGGGTTTTTTTTTTAAATCAGATACAAGGATACTCAGATATTTGAAATTCCCTTTTACTGAGGAATTGATGTCTAATGCTTTGATTTTACTTGGACTCTTAATGAATGAAAACTTGCTGGGTTGTATTTACATGAATCAAATAACTTCAGAAATTGAAAGCTTAGCTTTTGTCTTTTGTGTGTGTAAGATCTGATTCCTTGATTTCTTTTTTCAGCTCTTTGAGCACTAAGATTTACATGTTCCCTGCTATGTATCTGAAAACTAGCCAGAGATCCTGCTAGATTTTCATATAGGCTTTGTGCTGTTTGCAAGATTTTCTTGGAAGCATTCGGACATATCTCATTTCTTGATTACTTTTTAATATATATTCTTTTGGTATCTCCAGATATATTCTTCTGCTTTTGGAGATATGAGGCCATTGTTATCATTCTATTTAAAAGTTTCTAAACAGAAGATCTTCCAAGATTTTCAAAACAAAGCATGCTCAGCTGTGACCCTTGGACTGGTGAGCAGTAGTGCAGCCAGTGTGTTGAAATGTCATAGAAAAAGAATATATATTTTAAGTTTATTTTCTTTTTTGTATTACTAGCAAATTTAATAACATTGTTCCTACTAAGATGTTGCTTCTTTAATAGGTCAGATTATGGACTATTGTGAAACACCTATTTTTAGGAGGAGGGGAAAACCAGTATAAGGCAAAACTAAACTGAAATAGAACTTGGTCCAGGCTGTTTTCTGGGATGCTATTTGGTCCTTGTAAATTCTTACTCTTCTCCTGGCTGTAATGTGGTGCTTCTCTGTAGTGTGACAGCTTCAGCTTTCTGCCTGAATGATCTCATCACACACACGCACAAAGAGCCAAAAATGAAAAAATGAAAACTTTCATATTGCTTATCTGCCTATCTTCTTGGTGAGCAGAAACTCATAATGTCTGTGCAGAACTTCAGACATAAAAAATGCTATATAAACGCTTAGCGTTATTACGATGAACAGAGAGAAGGCTGAGAATGGGATATGATTGCTATCTATAAATACATTAGGGAGGTAAACTGTACAAAGGAAAAGAGATATTTAAGGTAGAGGACAACGTTGGTGCAAGAGGAAACAGATGTAAGAGGGCCATGAATAAATATAGGCTGGAAATGGGAAGAAGGTTTCTATTAGAGCAATGCAGCAACCTTCAAGACAGAGTCACAAGGTCAAAATCTTTCCTGTTTTTAAGATGGAGTTTCAGATGTTCGAATCATATGCTGTGATTGCTTGCCCAGAGGGAAACTGAAAGTTTAGGAAATCCTTTCCGTTGCTCACCTTGCCAACCAGAGAAATCTTTGGCTACAACCAGACATCCTTCAGGAGGTTTCACCCCTCCCAGTATGGTCACAGCCTCAACTTTTCCTCCCTCTGGAAAGAAACAAAGAAATAGAGTGTGAACTGGTTTTGTTTCCCCAAAGAAAACCTGTTCATCCTTGCTTTAACTGACTCGTACCTTATATCCAAGGGTAGTATCTCTTTGCATCATCTTATCCATAAATATCCTGCAAAAGAAAGGTATAGCTTGCTGAAGATGGGGTAAGGAAGCATTAGGAAAACATAATTTACACACCAGTGCAGTTTGTTGCTAGAGAGTGCTCATTCCTATGACACTAAAACTACTTGCTTGTGCAGGCAGGGAAATGTGGAAGGGAGGTTATGCAAAGGGTGGACAAATGTAGATGTAGTTTGGCTAAATATTCAAGGGAAAGCAGTCACTCTGCCTCCAAGTGCAAAGAGTGAGGATGCGTGGGAACTCGGGCTTCTCAAGACCTACAAGAAAAATAGAGCAAAAAGAACAAAAAAAGCCACATAGCAGTCAGCAGGATATTCCAGTTGGCTGACTTGAGTTATGTAGTGCAAGTAGCAGAGTGGAGGGGTCTTTCTTTCATCAATGGAAAGAAAACCTTCTCCAGAGGCAGTTCGCAGCACTAACAAAACTCCAGCTTCCACTGCTGTAAAAATAGCCCCGTGGGACTACCTAGGCAGGCTGGGAATATAACAGGGCAGAGACAAAAAGCCTCAGAATTTGCCATTCGGAAATCTACAAATTTGATAAAACCCAACTAAAAATAATTTCAGTGTGTGGAAGTCTTTGTCATCTATCACTGAACATCGAAGTTGGGAGTCATCTGCTACAAACTTTACAGGTAAGCCCCATTCTGGGCAGCTGGATTAGAGTTGTGTGCTGCATAATATTTGCGCAGAAAGGAACCAGAATTGCTATTTGTGGAAACATAAGCTTACTAATGATTGCACTCACTCTATGCTATTAATTAGAGACTAAACAATGATATTGCTGTTGCCATTGACAACTGAGTCTACAACCTTGTTTTTCTGGATGCTAGCATTAAGAAATAGAAGTCTGTTCCCCATTTGCCATGGTATAGCAAAGGCAGAAACACTCTGAGGCTTGCAGCTCAAAAAAAAAAAAGTAATGTGCAAAGAGCCGTGTGTTCAGGTTGGCCTCTAAATTTATATTCATGTATTAAGAAGGCCCTTGCAGATAATTTACCTCCAAAAGACAGTTGATGCTGTCACCTTGCACTCGAGAGAGATCAAACTGGCACTGCACTGATCCGCAGTGGCTGTAGGCTAGTGCTCAGAGCTTGGTTTTGAGTCAGAAGGAATTCTAGGATTCCAGTTCGAGGGTGATGAATTTCAACTGTTCTTGCAAGATTTGGGGCATAACTCAAAGGAAATATTTCTGGCTGTGATCCCCATTTTTGACCATGAAAATGGAAGGCTATGTTTGTTTCTTGAGTGATAAACCCAGCCTGATGCTTTGTGTTGGTAATGTGGTGCAAAGCAGCCGCAATGCTCTGTGGATTTGGGCTAGTGTTTCTTGATGGGAATGGGGCTACCTGGGGGCAGCCTGGGTCCCCACAGATCATTGAAAAAGTGGAGAGCAGGTGTCTGTTATCTATAGCCTGCTCTCCTATGTTCCAGAATTTCCCTACAGGAAGCACCTGCTAAAGGTTATTCTGCAATAAGATGCACAGATTAGGGGAGGGTAGATTTTTTGGTAATAGATAAGGAACTTCATCATGTGTGGTTAGAACATCATTGAATTTAGTCATCCTAAATGAGTTTGATCTCTGTCAAACAGAGCCTTCTCCCACAAAATTATTTAATTCTGCAAAAGAAATTATGCTGTATTAGTTCTCATATTCCATCCTCATCCTGAAAGCTTAACCATTTTCATTTATGGTGCTTCTATTTCATGTGGTTTTTTGTCAGATTTCAGATTGCAGCTGAGTTACTGCTGCCTGCATCAATAACGGTGGTGATTTCTGTGGAACAATACTTCCCAGATCTGTTAAACCTCCCTGAAGTACTTTTGCTGAAACACTTTTCTATGTTTACATAACCGGCTGGGTCATTAAAGGATTAAAAAAGAGATAGGAGAAAACCACTCTTTCTGCACCTACAGTTGCAGTTGTGCTTTGACTGGGAAGCACTTGAGCACTGTCTCGACTGGGCAACCTCAGTGCTTCATAAACAGTATTTGGCTTATATATTGCTCCTACTGGTTTCCTGTACATGAATAACGCAGACCATCAGTGGACTGAGGAAGACCCCAGTAAATTGGACAAAAGTCATGAAATGTGTCTGGTTTAGGGTACAGAAACCCCAAAAAGCTAGTGCACAGCTCCCCACTTGTTTTCATACAGTATCAAGCACAAATTAAACTGCGGTGTATTTCTAGAGATGGAATCCTCTGAACAGTAAGGATTATTAGCTTTGGAGGATATGTCTACATAAAAAATGACAGTGTGGGAAGCACACTTTGCCGGTGTTGATTAAACTGAGGTACACGTACCCCCAGTCTCTGGCAGGATTGCTGCAGTCCTGCTGGAGTCCATGCTGCCAGATCTTCACGCTTCCCGTGACATACTAGCTAGATTAAATCTACCACAGGATAAGTTCCTAGCCCACACCTCAAGACTGCTTTTGCCAGCTGCGTAGAGGTGCTGTGAATATAAAACAGGAGGAAACCTCTTACCAGAAGCAAATGCATGTCCACCCCCACCGCTGTGCTCACAGGCTCTCTCTGAGGTTTGAGGTTTGTGTACCAAAGTGGGTGGTGGCAACAGCTCGCAGCCATCTGAGGACCCGCGTGGGCTGGCGCTGTTGCCCCTCCTTTGCACTGCTCACACAAGGGGTGGCCACTGCAAAGAGAAAGTCACTGGCCTTTCCTGATTGTCAAGATTGTCAAATTAAATTTTGTGGGCTAAAAGAACCCCCCTGTCTCCAGGGAATAAGCTTCTGCTCTGCAGAAATTTGTCTCCTAACTGCTTTTTTTAAATGGCAGATTTGGATTACTGCTTCTGTTAAATGTAACATACTGGACTGGAAAGGAGATTTCATAGTTAGTTGAGTGATCACAGAATCACTTTGGTTGGAAAAGACCTTTAAGATCATCTAGATCTTCACTGTAAGACTGTATGTTAAAACCAGTATTCTTGTCCCTCTTATTTCCCATCATAAACCCTCATCTAATTCTTGAGTCCATATTTTTCAAGCTCAAGCAATCCAGTTTAAAGCTTGTACTCATTCATTCCTGGGTGAACTCTGATTTTAGCCTAAATAATTTAGTATATAACAATCATGCTCCTTTCATCTTCCTATCTCAAGTTTCTTTTAGACTTTTCACCAAAAATAAATTCTTCATTCCTTCGATTATCCCTGTAATTCTTCCTTGTACCTCTTCCATTTGAAATTTTATCTCTCCAAATAGCAAGCATCCTTCCCCACCGCTACAGAAACAGCTCCTGTTTATGTGTGCTAAGTTGATGTTTGCTTTTTTCACAGTGCCCTCATATTAGTGGCTCATAGCCCTCCTAAAAATCAGCCAGCGGAAAGAAGTCCTTCTCCTTGGCAATTTCCAAGGGAGAAGCATTCAGTCTACAGGAGAATTTCTTGCCATTAGTCCCAAAGATTGCGATCCTTCAGTTGTACTTTCAGATTTCTTCCCATTTTATTAACTTAATCTTCAATGTTATCCATTTCTTTGTGTACTGTAGTCTGTTTTTTCCCTGCACTGAAAACACTTCCCATTTGCGAGTTATTTTATTTTTCATCAATGTTTTCCTAATGTTTCTTCCCTGATCATTAGTGAATTTATAAATTTATATAAAATGGGGTCAAAACTAATTCTTGAGTAACCTCATTTATAATCTCCTTTCAGCCATAAACCTTCCCTTTCAAAAAGTACGCTTTGTGTTTGACTTGAGACAGCTTCTCATCCTCATAATTTCTCTGCTAATCCCCACCTCTTCCCGTTTTACTAATAATTCCCCGTGTGTTATCATAGACTTCACTAAAGTTAAGACTGATGGGATCAATCACATGTCCTTTGTCTAGACTATAGGTTATCTTGTCAAAGAAATGTATGAGGTTAACCTGGTACAATCTACTTTCGTGAAGCCCGTGCTGTATTTTATGCCATTTTCATTTGACCTCCATGTCTTTAATTATCTTTTCCCTTAAAAGCTGTTCTGAAGCTTTGCACACCACTGAAGTCAGAATTCAAGGACTGTGGTTACCCACATTCCTTCCCTCCTGCTGGCTAACCCCTTCCTAAATACAGGCACTATATTTTCTAGTCATCTGTCTTACAGTACTTAGTAGATTTATTAAAAACTATTGTTAGATGACCAAGAAGTTGCAGGTTGCAGTAGTGCATTTCTGCTTCAAGTCCTTTGTACATTGGCCTTAGCATGTGCTGATGTTTACTGGGAATTCTTGCACAAATAAAAACAACCCACAGGAGTAAGACTTGCATGCACAGAAGTGTAGTGAACAGGGAACCACAAATAGGACAGTTTTCATGGCACTTTGGCTGAGAAAGGTGGGGTAAAAGAGGTGGTAAAAGAGGTGGAACTTGTCCCTGGAAAGTGAGTTAGACTGATGCACCTCAGCTAGGCCAGATCTCACTTTGCTGTTAACTGTCATAATAAGGGGAATTACCTGACCACCTGACCAAGGAGGAAGCTAAACCAATGTAAGCTTCCATCCGTGATACTGTCGAGGACGCTTTTCAGAAGCAAGGGCTGTTGCTGGCCTGCTGGCACTGTTAATTAAAAGCACAGAAGAATATTTAAACTAGAACCCGGAGAAGATCCCACAGGTGTGGGACTAATACAACTCCCACTGCATTTCCAAAAAGACTGGCAAAATTGAAAAAATAGGGAAGGCAAACCAGGCTGGTCAGACCTCAGCTGACTGACAGGAGAATGAGCAGCGACATCTCCAAGTCTTCAGATGATACTAGGGATTTTTTGGGGGTTAGTCAGATACTGTGCTGATGGTGAGGAACTCCAGAAAGCGTTGACCACAAAACTCGGTGAAAAAAGTGGCAGATGAACTTCACTGTAGATAAACGTAGGGTGATGCAGTTAGAAATACTCTAAATCATGCTTAGGCAATGCTGAGCATTTAACTGGTAGTTACAGCTTAGAAAAGAGAGCTTGGTGTCGTCCTTTACAGTCTTCTAAAAATCACTGCTTGGCTGTGGTGGCAGCCAAAAAGCCAGCACAATGTTGGGCATCATTAGGAATGTACTAAGAGCAAACCAGAAAGCACCATTTTCCTCTTATAGAAAACCTTGATGCATATTTTGAGTACTTTGTGTGATTCAGGTCTCCACAATTTAAGAAGGACATGGTGGACATAGAAGAGATACCGAGAAGGGTAATGAACTAAGAGGGTGAAGAAATTGCCTTATGAAGAGAAACTAAAAGGGCTGGGATTTCTCATGCTGGAGCGAAGGCTGAGGGGAATATCATGGTTGTTTATGACATTGCAAATTGCTGGATAAGGTAATGCAAAACCAGGACCAGACCTAGGGGGTCTAAGTCTAAGGTTTAGGTCTCTTAGCTACTAACCTAGATTGGACCTTGTCTAGTGCAAGACTAGAACAAAGAGTATGCACTAAAGCTAGCAGAAATTGGTTTAAAATAGATACAAGGAACTACTTTTTACACTGCAGAGAATTAATTTCTGAATCTCTTGCAACAGGAGGCTGCGGAGGCAGATTGCGTCAGTGGACTCAGAAGGGAAATGCACAAATTCATGCACAGTTAGTTAGGTCCATAAACTAATGCTAATGGAAATAGTCAGGCACATACCCCCTAATGGCTTCAGTACAGGAGTTGTGGAAGCTGCAGGAGTATAAGGCAAATGAATAGCTAAATAGCTGCTTCTCTTGCTGCTATTTGAGAGTACCAGGCTAGAAGGTCTGACCCAACAGGGCTTTCCCTTTGCTTTTTGTGTTGGAGGTGCCCCTGACAGCACGGGATTTGGTGCTGTAAGCAGATTCCTGAATGGGAAAAATCCATCTCTAAAAAAAGGGTCTAGTCATTGTCCGCGGGAGTTGTTCCTATTCCAGTGGGAAACCTGCATTTTTCCCAGTCCCCTACCAACAAGTCCTTATTGAGTTGTTCCCAGCTAAGACTCTGTATTTGATTCTGTCTGGAGATCAGAGCTACTCCTTATCCAACTTTTCAGCCTGCATGGGCTATCCTTCTCATAAGGAAGAAAAAGAAATATACATATATGTGTGTGTGTGTCCACAGATGTGCACACATAAGAAAGGCTAGAAGTGTGTTTATACAAACTAAATATTTTTGTGTGACTTTGGTTGAGGGTATGTATAAAGGCAGTTATTTGATTGAAATCCTTATTAAGTTCTTGTAAGCCCTCCTTCTCAGTAAGTCCCTCACCTTATAAACTCCATTAGCTTTGTGTGTATTGCGTAGTGTGGAACATTTGTGGGGACAGAGAAATTATAGGTTATTTTCCATTTCCTTTCAATTTGTTTTACCTGAGGGGGAATCTACTGTTGAAGAAAAGATACAATTATACCATGCAAGCCCTTTTCAAGATAACAAGGTATTTTGTTTCTTACTTTTGTCTGAACTCATTACTGGCCTTTTGCAGTTTGTCCTCTAAAAATATCTGTGTATATGAATGCAGAGGGCCGATGCACTGTCTGTCAGGAGACAGCCCACCACAGGGTCCTCCAGAGATTTCAGCTTTGCACACAGAAGCATTTTTTTCTAAAAAAGGCAGTGCTGGGAGGGAAACTGAGAGAGACTGGACACGCTGAGGCAATTAGATGGCAATATTGTAGGGTTAGGCACCACATTAGTACTCCTGTGTATATTTTTTTAAAAAAAAAAAAGTTCACAAGTATTTGGTCTTCGGAGGAGATGAAGCCTTTAACGAAAAAGAAAAACAGACTGAACTAGAGGAGGGAGAAGGATACCTTTGAAGTTGTAATCAGAATAGGTGTGAAAACAGAATGGGAATTCTAATATACCTAGCTAAATAAGACCTGGAACCAATTTAAATAACCCCAAACATTAAATACCAGCTAGGGAAATCCCCAGTGGTAAGAAGCAGAGGAATGCAAATGTACTAAATTGAGCAAGACGGTAAGGGACATTATACTATCATACTACTCTCCCATGGAACGAGTCAACATCTGCTTTTCCAGGAAGAAGGTGGCTTTCAGTGGAACGGCCTGCTGCGATGCATGGTCCTGCCCGGACGGGAGCTTGCAGCAGTCACTCAGCCCCCTCCAGGCTTCATTGGCAGCCTAATGTGCTGAGAGCGGAGGCAAGAGACAGCACACCCCTCTCTGGAAGAGAGTAGTTGTGGATATTTGTCTTTTTAAAGTCAATTATCTCGTGAAAGCCTGCAAAGAGAATTGGGAAAGGGGAGTGCTTTCAGCTCAGCTGATGAGTGAATCCTGCCTTTGCCATCAAAACACACACAACAAAGTGGCCCTGCTCCATCTTGCAAGCAGTAGCCTGGAATCAAATCCTCTCTGCCCTTTATTCAGTGCCCAGGCTAGCACAGCCTGCAAACTACCAAGCACTTCAAATTCAGGGATTTACATTCATAAGAATATTTGTGGGTTACATAGAGTATGTCTCTTTAAATAAAGCACTTACTAAGACGCTTTCTTCAACCCTTTGTAGTTACAAAATGCCCCCAAAATCTTTAATACAAAGTAAGCAGAACACCTTGTAATTTAAGATCAAAACTTATATATAAATGAGATGAGTATTTTACAAAAACAACTCCAAACTACCTAGCTTCACTATATTGCAAATTGCAGTGTTTGGCACCATTACTTCAGTGCTGTGTTAAAAAGATGAAAGGCTTAGAAGATCAGAATGTGGTGATTGATATGGAATTCAGCTTATCTGCCTCAGAAAATGTGATGAAATGAAGATTTGTATATGTACAACTTATGATTTATCTTTGAAATTGGAGGCTCTCCTATGCGAACCAGGGTTACACGACAGACTGGTTTGAATGCAGCATTCTTAATTTCACTGTTGGTCCAGTTGGCTGCTATGGCTGTGTTGAATTAGACTGCAGAAAGTGGTGTGTGTGCATAAGTCTGCCAGTAAGATAGATTTGCTCCATTTGCTCCAGGCTTCCCATTTTCCCTCCTACACCCTTGAGAAATTAGTTAGTAGATCCCTAAGAATATTGCTGAATAATACGGACTCCTGCTAAGGACCTGTCATCCCATGGTTCCTGATCAGTATGTTTTTGAGGAGGGGACTGGAAGATGATTTAAAAAAACCACAGGAGCGATGTCATTCTGAGGACTTTTTCTCTTTTTCTTTTACACCAAGGACAAGAGGGAAGCATTATGTTTTGTGGTGATAGTGAGGCAGACAGGAATATGAATACAGTCACAGACACAGAATTGTTGAGGTTGGAAGGGACCTCTAGGGGTCATCTG
Organism: Gorsachius goisagi; assembly: GCA_018403395.1. Classification (NCBI taxonomy): domain Eukaryota; kingdom Metazoa; phylum Chordata; class Aves; order Pelecaniformes; family Ardeidae; genus Gorsachius; species Gorsachius goisagi. Next base: position 13,475 of record BOSO01003867.1, read on the forward strand.
GTCCAACCCATCTGCTCAAGCAGGGCCACCTCAAGCTGGTTGCCCAGGACCATGTCCAGATGGTTTTCGAATATCTCCAAGGGTGGAGACTCCACAAACTCCCTGGGCAATCTGTGCTGGTGCTTGGTCACCCTCACAGTGCAAAAGTGTTTCCTGATGTTCAGAGGGAACCTCCTGTCCCTCAGTCCATGCCTGTTGCCCAAAAAGAGAGTGAGCTGCAAAGACATGTTTATGAGTTTCCCCATGGTCTATAGTCTTGCATGAAGCACAGGTGCTGCGGTGGTGTTTTGACAGCCCCTTGGCACCCCTTTCAAATTCTCTCTGAACTCCACCTCTGATGCACCTTGGAGGAATTGAATTCTAGTTCAGCATATCCATACAACTACAAATCTGGGAAAGAGGTACTTGGCAGGTTAGCACTGAGTCTGAGGAAGGGAGGGGGACACAGGCAGCAAGTAATACAGTCCCCTGCTGAAGCCATAGGGCTCACCACCATGGTGCTCTCTCCACCAGGGAGAGCTCAGCCAGATCTCTGACAGAAAGCATTGCTGGAACCCTCAGGATTTGGCTTTGCAGGACTTTACGCCTTTCCACCTGCAGTTTAAACCATAGAATCAGTTGGCCCCTGTTCACCAAATTTCCCTCTGTCTTCCAAGTATGGAAAAAGGAACACATGAAGATATGGCTGCATCAGAGGACCAGATCTGTAGAGTCAGGCAGCTGCTCCTGGGTACCCAAGGTCTGCACAATTGGTCTGTTGGCAGCTTTAACCTCAGACTAGCTCCAGGCTGCCCGTCGATCCAATGTGCATCCATAGCTAGAGCACGCCAGGTGCACCTCAGGGGTGCATCTTTTGGTTTGGCCTCATCGGAAGGCAATCCAGTTTGCAGCCCAGACACCTCTGCAACATGAACTCAAGTGCAGGAAGGAGAAACATTAGGAAAGTAACTTCAAAGCCACTTTCCTCAGCTGAAATAAAAACTATCACCAGGTCTACTTTGAGCAGAAAGCCCAGTGCCTGGTCTGCTTTTCCCTGGAGAGTATTGCTTGCTCTTTGAACTGTGCAGAATAGGCAGAACATTTCAAGAGAAGAAGTGTGGAGTGGAGTAGAGGCAAAGAGCTGCTAATCAAATGATTGTCATAAATAAAACATAAGAATACGCTACTATATTTAAATCTAGACTATTATTCTTCTTCCTGTTAGGAATCTGGAATGAACTCTGCCAAAATATTAGGATTTCTGACTGCCTTGTCACTCCCCCTCAGCCATCTTTTAAATGGGTCAAAATGTAAATGCAGTGTCTTGTACTTGTAACAAAGCCTTCCTCCAGCAGCTGATTCACTGACAGGAAGGGTCTATTGACTAGTTATACAGCTGAAAGATTATTCTGAACTTTCAGGGTATATGCTTTTTGGTGCCAAAGACCCTGAGTTTGACTCTCACTTTTTATACCACTTTTATATATATATATATATATATATTATTTTTTTGCAGTTTATAACACTGTAAGAGCGCAAGTTGCAAAGTCAAATTTTCTGCTGTGTAAGCTGGTGCCACTGTACTGATGGACACCAGCTGAGGGTAAGGGTCATAGGCTGGTATCATATTTTGGCAGAAGTTGGGGTGTGGGGCTAACCTCTGAGGCGATGTTGGGAAGCTACTGTGGTCACGGTTTATCTAGCCGTGCTGCCATTTTGGCTTGCAGATCTCTGAGGAAGAAACCTACCATGATTACGAATTTTGTTCAGTCAGGTAGCAAAGTCCTTGGCTATGCGTTGGTCTTACCTTATGGCGTCTTTGAGGAAAGGATTCTGACCACAAGGCTATGGCTAGGGAGAAGAGAAAATACAGGAACTGGCCTTCGAAAGCTCAGTATGCTCAGCCTATTAGCCAGCGCAGTAGACAAACTGTGTGGCAGAAGCTTAATATTCAGTACTGGTTTGCCTCCCAAACCAAGCAGTCCAAGAATTTTAGGGTTTTGGACAAATGTTTTCAATTGAAACTTTTTTTTTTTTTTAAAGTTAGAACATATTTAAAAGCTGATCTTTGAAGGCACAGCCTTGGTGGCTATCAGCTAATGCAGTACCACTGGATTAAAGGGTATCTCTGAGTATCATCAAGGGTGTCTGTCTTTGTATCAGCTGAAGCGAATGCCTCAAATGTAGCTGGGAACATACCACTACACATTAAATAAATCTTTAGGCATTTATACTTTGTTTTGCACTGTAGTGTTTCATGCAATATTCTAAAGATCCAAATAGACTTAAGCATCTTCTAGAAATTGGGGCTTCTGATTGTTAGCCATAGATAAGCAAGATCTGTTTTCTTCTTCTCTAACCCCAAAATGACAGGGTTTCCTCCATCCCCGTTTTCTCTTTTGGGTCATCTTAGCACATCAGGCAGAACCTCTGTCCTGTGCAGCCCTTCTAGCACAGTTAGGTGACTTACCTCTCTGTACAAGCTCTTTTACAACACGTTTAAGATTGATGAGGTCACATCTTTGACTTAATAAGGACTCTACAGTGCATCTGGGAAAGACGGGGCTAGTTATCAATCCTACCTTGCTTTCAAAATTAATTGAAAAAGCACTTCACCAGTAGCTCAATGACTGCCTCAGAACACACAGACTAAATTAAAAGAGCCTGGTTTTCATTCTGGATAGTCTCTGCCCATAGCTCCCTTAAAATTTATGGATAATAGTCTCAAAAAAGGCAGTCTCCCTGAACCAACATTCACCTGTCCCTCAACATAATTTTAGCACATCTCTCTCTCAAAGTGTGTTTATATTCGGATGTTTGCCGACACACTGATGACAATCTTTCTATATGCACATGGGCCGGTAATAGCTTTTGAGAAAGTGTTATTGAAGGGTATGTTAAAAATTGCTCAGTGGCCAGAAAGCAGTCACCTTACTTAAGTCTAATTGAAACATAAACAGCCAGTTTAGAGACTTCTGGAGGTGATAAATAGTCTGTTTGGATCATTTTAAAAGATTCACTAAGCAATGGCTTCTTCTCATAAACGCTAACTATGCTAAAATCCAAAATGTCATCTGAATAAAATATTGTATATGGCCATCCTATTAGGTTAGCTATTGCCTTTAAGGAAGCCTCATACCTAATGGATTTAATTGCTCAAGAAGCATTAGAAAATTCCATTCTTTTGTAAAATATGTTAGGTCGTGTTCAAGCAAAAATAGTTTAGTGATTAATATTCTCTCTTTCTAATTGTAGAGATGAAATCTGAAGCGAGCATTGAAATGGTCTGCTGAAATTGTAAATAGCGTGCATGTGGGGAAAAGATAGCAGGTTTGTGCTAAATGGTACGTCTGAAATATTACAAAAATAATGTTCTGGGCATAGATGTATTCCATTAGAGTGGATAGGTGCCTGGTAACAAAGCTGAACAAATGTATACATACTGAAAAAAAAGAGCATCTTGATGGAAAAGGCTCTTGTCGCTTAGCTCAATCTGTGTATGCACAGACTTTGCTGGTGAACATAATGGGAGATGCTGAAGCTGAAACAAATTCAACTAGTTTACAAGGAATACATTTACGGAAGCTGGGGGCAAGATGCTCACCTTTCAGGAAGGTCCCAATGCTCCATTCATCAAGAACAGCCGAAAACATGTTCATAAGAGAGCATTATATGAAAATCAGTGAATAAAAGAATGATGCTTTTCAATTTTGATGCCCACCGGAAAAATATTAAGACAGGATTGAGAGTGGGGGGAAGTGTAGGTTTTGGGGGTTTTTTTTGAGGTATTACTTTCTCCTTCCTCCAAAGCATGAACTAAGTCTGATGGTGTTCAACATGCCTTAAAAAAACCCAGGCACATGATGTTTCGTTTTAGGCTCTGAAAAACAGAAGCAGTCCTAAACCAGTTGACACACCATAAGATATCACCTACTGTGGCATGAAGCTGGCTATCTTAACACACATATCCTGAAATACTTACAAGGGCAAAGCTGTGACCCCCGTGTGTGCAGGCAAAGTGGCAGCTCATCACCGGAGTAGATTCCCGTACATGTGCTATATGTGTTGCCAAGTTCATGGTATACACTGTAGGAGCAACGCCAGTCAGTGTCCGTTTGACCTGTTGACAGCTTTCATGCTGATGGGGACCGAGGCTGTGACAAAATGCTCCTTATGAAGTGTAAGGGCTTCTCACTGCAGCCCCAAACAAAGGCCACGTACTCAGGTGGAAAACAGGGTAAGTTGTTAAATACGTTCCCGGCACATGAAGATGTGAAGTGCGAGGACAAGCTGAGGCTATGTTTCCTGCAGCCCAGGGTTTGCCGTGGGGACTTGTGCTGGGAGCTCCAGCTCTGGGGAGCAGCTGGAGGAACAGTAGTGGGCTGGCGGGGGACTCCCCTGGGGACACTGTCAGGTCTCTGAGCGGTCAGTTTACTTTAAGCAGATGAGTAACCCCTTTCATTTCCATGCTTACAAGTTTAAAGCCGAGTATGTGCTTAATATTGTGTTTAATTAGGGGCCTAAAAGCACAGCTGTCTGCCTAGCGCGTATTTCTGCACACGGAGCATCTTTCTTAGCTGTTTAACTTGTGGAGCCTGTGGCACACCAGCATGGACAGCTTGGTGTTACTTTTGGGGCTATCAGCGGGATGTGCCTGGGCTTGGATGTACATTCCCCTGGGGCACACTCATGTGGAGAAATGTATCGCTGCTTTCTGGGCGTCAGTTCTTCAATACTAAGACTCTGAATTATTGTAAATCGCTTCAGATTTGGATGTGAGGCAGCAGACTGTTTAAAAACGTTGGTTAGGTTTCCTTTGAGAGGGACCTTTGTGTCTGCGCTGAGTAGAGGGACGGTGTCCTCAATAAAATGCGCTGTATTTCCTCTCAGGATTATACGGCGTATTTCTTCCTCAGGGGTTTTTCTGCTTATGCTTGAAAAATCATTTTACCTACCGCTGCCATGAGTTACCTCAGAATCAAAAGGAAATGCACAACTGAAGCACAGCTTGCTGCTCAACATTAGCCTCTTTTTTCATGTAATTACAATTTTGTTGTCACTGGATGGTAGAAGACATAGAGGATCAATTAAGTGAAGCCCCTACCTACTTCTTCTGAAGTAGACCAGAGGAAGAAGGGAAAAAATCCCAAAGCCCAGTCTTCTGGCAGCAGAAAGCCAGCAGAGTTTAGGCTGAACTGAGCATCAAATGCCATTGACATGAAATTTTAGCATCCACCACAGAAACTTAGCATATTGCCCAGCGTTTCAGAGGTATCGACTGTGGCTTGGTGACCTCCAGGAATACATCTCTTCTTTTCTTCAGGATATGTACACAGCGGCCCACTGCCAGCTTCACAGCTGTGGAAGTGTTTTTATATTTCTGGCCAGGAGCTGCAGACGAATGGGCAAACATGAGCCCGAGCGCTCTCCGGAGCAATGCTGCAACTGTGCCAAGCAGAGAGCCCTGTGCTTCAGTAACACGGGCGTCCAGCTGAGCAGCAGGCATCTGGGGGGTAGCGGTCTTAATGCTTCTTCTTAAAAGCAAGGGCAAGAGGACCAACTCTCAGGAAGTAAAAAGAAGAGGTGAGCTCAGGTACAGGGTATTTTGTGGATAATTCAAACCAGCTGTGTTTTGGGATTCCCCCCCCCCCCACATTTATGACTCTCCACCCGTGTTGTTTTTTTTTTTATGGAAATGGCTAAGGAATTGCTCTTCTTGCAAGAAAAATGACTTCTGGAGGGATTCAGTGTTCATTCTCTAGTGTCTCTCATGGGACCAGTCGCACACCAAGACAAGCAAATGGCGCATTTTCAAAGCAAAGAGGTTGCAAATGTTTCAAAGACTGGAATAAGTCTGTAAATAAGATATACAGTCACATTATTTGGATTGGTTCACAAATTATTTGCAAGTGGGGGGAGAGGGGGGAAGAGAGATGAATATCATCACATAGTTTATTTGCTAAATAAATAAATAAATTAAATAAATCATTTGACCGGCTCTGTTTCTCAACGTTAGAGCTCAATGGAAATGAAAGAGGACTCTCTAGTTCTCATTGCTGAATTACAACAAATTGTTGAGCTTGACTGTGAATGGAAGAAGAGAATGCTTAGATGTTATTTGACCAGCAGCTGATGAATGCACTCTTTAGAACGTAAACAGCTTTTTTCCAACAACCAAAAATATGTAAAATGTGAATAGACTTTATTTGCAAATTGATTAGACTCCTACTTGGTCTCATAGGGTGTGGGGAGACACAATTAAACTAATACAGTAATTGGATTTCCCCCACACGAACCCCATAGCTCACATAAAGCCTATTTCGTAGTGATACCTTATGAAACAACAAAGACAAGAGAGAAATCATATTTGCTCATTAAGTAGTTGATGATGATTTGAAAGACCAGACAGGCAGCAATAAAAAGTCCCCCAGGTCTACAAGAAATATGCAGTCAGTCAGTTTTTCAGTTCCCTGTGAAAGTAAACATTTTAAAAATAATTTCCTTTTAAAAAAAAATCTTTTTGTCACAATTTTAATCTGGAATAAGGTCAACTACAGACTAAATCTCCTGGAAAGATTTAGATGTTTGATAACTCTCTAGCATGCCTTGTCAAGCAGTCATTGATTGTAAGCATTAGCCAGAGGTATATAAACACTTATAAATATTGTATGCAGAAGACTAGCTGCACTTAGATTGATGATTAATAGGTCTGCTGTTGGTAATCTATGGCATCTCTTTTGCATGAAGAAAGCAATTAGAAACACATTTCCGAGTATCCCAGACAGACCTTAGATGATACACAGCATAAAATTGAAATGTTGAAGTACCTGCATGCAAGAGTCTAAATTAAATGTACAGATACAACCCTAGCATTCCCTGTTGTAGTTATTAGGAAACTATTAAAGTTCTTAGGCTGAAAATACAGTTTATATTTCTCTTGTCTTTCTGCATGATCCCTAAAGTTGGTGGTTTTTTTCTGTTTCTTTTATTTTTTTCTTAATTTCATTTTAATGTATTACCTTGTGTTAAAAAAATTAGAACAAAATCTATGGCACTTGCCTAGCATTTGTAAGCAACATTGCAATTATAACTCAGTTATTATGTGGAACTAATGAGAACAGCATTGGCTAGGAAATGAACAAGGATTAAAGCAGCACCCTTTAAAGAGGTGCAACTCATCATGGAGTGGTGTTTTCCCCATGTCCCCACTGGTGTGGTCGGTGGCAGTGGGCAGCTTTCTACCATCTCACCCCGAGGGGACAACTTGGGGAGCAAAGATTCTTCATCTCGGGGGGGAGAGGGGGATGCAGTTTATCACACACATCAGTGTGGGGTAGCAGTGGGGCTGGGAGGAATGGAAGGCCCCCAGATGTGAAGGTACTTTGAGAGGGAAGGTTAAACCTGCCAAGGACTCACGTGGCTTGGTAAGTAATGTGGAGTTAAGTAACACAGAGTTAAGTAGAGTGGAGCTGATGTTAGGGGATAACTTCCTCTTTCAGAAGCCTTCTTAAACATCTGGTATTCTAAGGCAGTGAAGATCAGCAGATAACTGTCTGTGAGTACGTCAGTTCAGCTATCCTCCCACTCTCAAGCTGTCACCTCTTGCTTAATTTCAGTCAAACACATCAGATATGTAGAGACCACAAAGGCCCACAAGATGCATGGTCTAGGGGTCATGTGGAGGCTGTGGGACCCTAGGGTTCCCTGGCCAGCAAGCAGCCCATGAGGCTCATGTGGGACGTGTGCATTCTGTCCCTCCCCCCCCCCCCCCATACTCTCTTGCTGGGGAGACCCATGGAAAAGGGTGGGGATGAGGGGAGGAAACTGGGAGCAGTGTGGTGGAGAGAATCAGAAGGGTGAAGAAGATGATGGTATCGGGAACACACATCCAAAGTAAAACAGGCTTGGCTATTCTGTCACTTGTAGAGCTTCCTGGCTGTATAAGAGAATTATTTGCTACCCTATGTTACTTGGCATTGCTTTTTATTTTGGGAAATAGGTGTTCAGGTTTTTTTTAATTATTTTAAATTTCTGTTAGCATATCTGTAATTTTGTAAAAGAAATTATGAAGGCACTGTAACAGCATACTCACAGATAGCATTTGGTATTACAGTTTTACCTGAAGGAGAATAATTATTAATGTGGTTTTAAATATTTTTTTTTTTAAATTAGGGAATTAACCCCTTCGTAACTCCCTCAATGAAGTTTTGGGAAGGAAAACATATCTAATTGTGAGTTTCTCCATTTAATTTGTTAGAGAACAATGGAGTGCTTGATTAAAACATAATTTTATATTAAACCCCAGTTTTGGAATCTTTTTTAAAGTAAGAAGGAAAAATCCCATCTTCTGTCCTGAAATTTCTCCTGCTGATTCTCAGGCAAGAGGAGACTTTTTCAATCTTCATACAGTTTGGTTGTAAAGACCGTATTCCTGCATTAACTGCCACAGCATGCTGTCGATAAGGGGTCTTTCTTCGCTTTGTCTTGGTACCTTTAAAACACAGGAACATTTGAACTCAAAAAGTCTCCAAACTTGGCTAAAGATCTGAATTCAACCTTAAAGCACGAGATAATTCATGTCCAGTTTAAAGTCATATCCTTAATCTATTGTACCTACAAATTGAAAGGGTCACCAAACCACCAGGAGATCTTTTGCAGCTACAGTAGGTGCCCCAAGCCCTCAATGCAAACAGTAGGCAAAAGTCTGATGTTAGATACAGAAAGAGGTTCAAACTTTCCTCTGAATTTCCTTACTTTTGTGCATCCAAGGTCAGAACCTTAATGTTATCTGAATATATCATGTTTTGTGATTTAATAAAGCAATGTTAGAGGCTAAAGGTCTGCCTGCTGAGTGAGTTATTTTTAAAATGTCCTTCAACTTTACAAGACTCTTGAGGATAGAGTAAAATTTTTTATATGAGTAAAGTCATCACAGAGAGTGCTGGTCAGGGGATGATAAAACTTACGATAGCAGCAATTCACCCATTTTAATTTTCCTGGTCACAACTGGTAAGCCTCCTGTACAGCTTGATGTAAATTAAACCTTGAGTGTGTTGTTCAGCAACTACTTGAAGCCAAAGAGCCTGCAGAGCCCCGCCTCTCTCGAACCACCCTGGGCAGCAAAACCTGGTTGAAATGTCTGTGCAACATGGCAGCTGGGTCCTTCTACAGCCTTCAAAAGCCAGTGTTCCCTCCTTTTCTTTTTCCCTTTTCCCTTTCTGCAGCTCATATTAAAAAATCACATCAAGCAACAATTTCCCTTCATTTAACATAGGATTTCAAACACACCTGATTATTAATGCCATCCAGTTAGGCTCCTAAAGTCCGAGGGCTATAACAGGGACCTGGAAATCTCTCCTGAGTCAGTGTATCATCATTTGTGAGGCTGTAAGCCCATTTATTCTGGTTCTGCCCTATCTTGGGAGTTCCACTTCCAGTTTTAGGTGTCTCCTCGTGTAAGGAGACTGACTGCATCCTCTTTATCTCCACTTTAGATTGCACCTTGTACTTTACCACACTATTTATTGCAAGTCTCTTCTATTTCTTTTGGTCTGGTTGGAGTGGCAACCTCCTGCAGCTGCTCCTACCTGTGCCATTTCCAGTTATGACTGCACTAGTTTCTTGGTATATCAGCTCCTTCACAGTTCCCTGTTGGACTGAAGCCAATCCAAGCCAGTACATGCTCATCCGTGTTCTTTGGTGCCACCCTGCAATTGAGCAGTGCTAAACAGAGATCAGAATCTGAGTCTGTATTTCCTACTTAATGTGTGCTTCAGTATTTTGATGTGTTTTTCCATGCACTTGGGGATAACAGGAGTGCTAGGCGGAAGGGGACAAAGGTGCTAACTTTCAACTTATGCTACACTGAAAATTGCTCAAACTCCTGCCCATTAAATTGTGGTCCATGATCAGAGATTATGTTCCCAGGCATTAGAAGTGGGAGCTTTCCTATCTAATTTTAGCCATCTAAAAATGAAGTATCTCATCAAAGGTAAATGTTTAGGCTCTGTCTGTAGTCAATAGAGATAAATTGAAGATCAATTGCTACAGAGAGCAATTAATTCTACCACCTTAGATAACAATCCTAGAATGACATGAAAATGATGACTCCTCTCAAAGAACCTCATTTTCTTCACTTACAGGAAAAGGAATCTAAATAACTAGCTTAGACCAGGTACTCACTTTTGCATAGCTAAAATGAAATTATATGAATCCTACTACTGGGTCTAATGAAAATAGTATTTGACAAGCAACTCTTTATTTGTAGAATCTTTTAGAGGGGCCGAGTTGGAAAGGAGATTTATTGTCTAGGACAGTTGTTTTCCTATTTTTCAAGCATCCACATATCTGTGTTTGCTTGGCTCCAGGACATCAGTTATTCCCCTGCTGTCATGAAGAACTCAACTGGTTGACCTTGCAAAACCTCCTTTCTCCATGTCTCTCTTTTCTGAAGGTCAGCGTCTCCATTATTTCAGGGTGGTTTTTTTGATCAGAATATGATGATAATGTTGGTAATTTTTTTCTGTAGGTACCTTCAGCTTTGGAAGATGACCTGGCAGTTCAAGCTCCTTTTGAAACTGAACTGAAAGAAAAGGAATAGCCAGTGACTTGTGTGCACTTCAGGTTTAAGCTCAGCTCCTTAGATTTTTGTCAAAGGTGAAGTATCTGTGCTGTGCCTTTAACTATTAAATCTTTTTCAAGTTTGCATGACTTTTATAACTCATACATTGCAGATGGAAAAATCATCTTCCTATTTTAGGGAAGTAGACTGTTTGCCAAGCCCATTTTGACAAAGACATTAAATAGTTTATAGTTGTTTGAGCTCATCTGGGCTTTATGTAATGACTTAAAATTTTACATATATGGACAAAGTCCCAGTCACCTTCTATACTTGAGCGTAGGTCTGCTATTCAACCTGTGAGTGGCCCCCAGGTTTGACCTCATCATTTTAGGAGGACTGTGATATTTCCTTGATTGAACACATTTGTGGGAAACTTATTTATATGTTCCTAGGCTTATGGAACTTGAGATTTACTATTTCATGAGAGTATTGTGTGGAGCTCTTTGTGCTAAGTCTCTGAATTTTTACTTTGAGTCATTAGTGCCATTTTGTTTCTGTCATTTTTACATTCTCTGTAGTGACTTTAGCATCAAACACTTTGGACATTCCCTAGCATCAACCTGAAGTAAATAAACGCCATTGTATGATATAGTCTCTTTTTTATTTATTTCTTCTTATTATCATTATAAGTTAAGAGTTAATCCCAAGCTTCTAGTATCCATTTCTCTGGGTGTTTTCTCCCAGTTGTAATCACCATCTGGTCTCTTATCATGAGCTCAATTACCGTGGCTGCTAACTGCTATTGCAAGATTAGCTCTTTAACCTTAAATCAGTCACAAACTCTTCTGGATTTTCACCTTCTGTTTGTTTAAAACTTCTCTCTGAACTATTTCACTTTTATGACTAGTAACTACCTTCTCAAATTAGCCTCACTTGCCTGAGTTAACTGAAAACTATTACAAAGTTTTTTTTAGAACCAGCTATTACCATAATTTTTCTTCTAGCTGTCGTCTTTTTGACTGATGCACTCTGCTTGCATGTAGAGAGGGAGTAGTGAATTAATACCTTCCTATAACTCAGGAAGATATTTAATTGCTTTTTACCAAGTGCGGGCCAAAACCTGTCCCTCCATTGCTTAAACGGCCTCAGGACACATGGGCCCTCGTGAGCGCCATATTGAAGCATAGTCTCCCCACAGTCTCGCAGCCTTTTCCCTGACAGTTGAATGTGATTTTTTCATGGTGCAAGAGGTCACTCCTAGCTGGTTGGCTTCACTGTTGCATGTGTGACAAACACATTACTTTTTCTCCCTTAGATAGGTCGGGAAGTGTCGTGTTGCCAGCAGGTTTTGTAAGACAGGCAGAAGCCCCCAAAATACCCCCAACCTGCTACCTGAAATCCAAATATGAAACTAAGCATTTGGCTTCAACCATCACCTACACTGCGTGCATACGCATTTCCTCTCTTTTACCACTTTTAGAGATGTGTTTCTATCTGTCCTTTCTTTTTTAATTGGCCTTGGTCTCTTAACCTCCCTTCTTGGCCATCCAGCAACTAATCAGTGCAATTAGCCTCTGCCTCACTATGCTAATTGCTAATACTGGCCAGTTGATTTCCTCAAAAATACCTGAGGAACCTGCACAGGGAAAAAATAAAATAAAAAACAAAGACCACAGAGGCAATGGGGTAGAAAAAATGGGTCTACAGAAAGACAGGACCAGATATTTGTCACCATCTGATAATCCATGTATCTGTGTGTAACATGTAATTCCTTTCTACAATAATAGAGCAATCTAGCATAGAGCAAGCAGAGAACTGAAAGCTTTACCTGTGTTGGGACGGGCTCAAAATTCTCGTGAAGGTTTTATCATTACTTTAACAACTTTAAGTGATATAACAGCACAAAGATTTCTCCCTAAAAATATTTCTTTGCAATGGCATACATTTCATTAGCTTATCTGCTTTCTATGAGATAAAAAGTATGAGACATATAGTGAAACACAACATACATCTGGGAGATAAAGCGTAAGAATATATTATTTGCATTTAGTTCTCCAGGAAACAGAACTACGCTTTGAGGACCTTAGGCATCCAAGCTGCAGGCAGGGGCAAGATTTACCATTAAAGATTTACCATTACACTGATGACTGCACAATAGTTTTAATTTTTCTTGAAAGTAATAATTACAGTGAAGACAGCCAGCCAAACCTTTTCAAGACCAATTAGGTTGAGTCAAGGTGAAAAAATCCAAAGGGGAAGAATTCAGATGGAGAAGGACTACCTAGGAAAACTAAAATATCATAGAGATTGTCTCAGGAAAGCATCACTGTCAAGTGTTCATTTGCTCAATCCTTATGCATCCTGTTTCAGAAATTCTTCAGTAGTATTTATATTTGAAACACTTGCATTGCTTTTTACTTGTTTCCTCTGCATCTTTTTTTTTTTTTCCATGGAAGTGACAGTATTTTCTTTGTCAAACCTCAAGCAAAATACTGTAGCATCTGCTGGGAGAAAATTTACCTTAAGGAGCACCAGTTCTTTCAAGAGTAGACATAGGTTTTCTACTTTCTATAGCTGATTTATTATCCTTGTTGATTATAAAAATTCCATATAGACAAATTCTGCAATAATTCAGAACAAACACCAAAGAGTTTACCAAGTTTCCACATCAACCCCCCATCCCAATCCCTCCTCCAACTGTGACATCAGGTTGTTATCTTCTATTTCTCCATCCTTCTCCTTCCTTACTACTTTTGAGAGTGCCTCATGGTTTGAACACCACAGCACACAGGGAACACAATGGGGCAGCATCCAAGGTCTAGACCTCCTGGAGAAGGGTCAAGCCATAGCATCATCCGGTTTAGGGGCCTGACTCAAAGCATTGAGCATGGTGACTTAGTGCTTAATAAGTTCAAAACAAGAAGTGTAACACAAGAGGATGCACGAATGGCTCTGTTGCTATTTGGGGAGGCCAGGGCAAATTTCCTGTCTTGGATTTCTACTCAAATCTGAATGGAAAGTCAATACCTAAACTCCTTGTAGAGTGAAATGAATGGGAAATAGACACTACAGGGGCTAATATGAACTACCCATTCAGCACGGTGTGAGCATTGCTGGAGGTTGTATTTATGTACTTAGGTTTCAAAAGTCTCCCAGAAGAAGGGGAAAAGAATATCAAAGTCTCCCAAAGGATGTACTGAAGCACAAATAAGTGGTTTCTAGATTGTATCTTCTCATGTCTTATGCACAGGGCCTTAACTGGGTGGGTCTTTGTTGGGGATGGGTGAGGAAGGACACCAACCAGCTAACAGAGGGAATAGAAAACTATCACAACACTACAGTCACACCTCCTTTTTTGTTAATGTGCACTGTGAAAGGAACTGCAACTTGCTGTTGCTCTCAGGTACATGTTGTTAAGGCCCTGAGGGCACTAACAAGCCTTAGTTGCCCTGAACAACCTCACCTGGGGCCTACACCCACACCCATGAGCCCAGGAGCTCTATTTAAGCCCAGCTCTGGGCATTTGCTCTCTATTTGAGCTTTGTTGGAGGAGTGCTGCTCTTCAGTTCTGTCTGGGCCTGTGGGATTTCTTGATCTGGATCTCAACCTGTAGACTGACTTTCTTGGCTTGACCTTGTCCATCACTACAGACTGACTTGGCAACTACTGGACCTGGTCCTGATGCTGACTTGTAAGCTGGTTTCCTGCTTGATGTCAGGCCTGCTTTATTGCTAGGGCATTGCCCTATGATCTAGACTCCTGGTTGGATTTGGCCACTGCTGGACCCTCTCTTTTTGGACACTGGGCCTTGGCTGGTGAGATTCCTCTTCTTGCTGTGAGATCCTCTTGGTGGCCTGGCCTGTTCTTGCTATACGCTGACGTGTGGAGATTCCTGCAAGGCTTCCAAGAAGCACGGAGGACATCTTACTGAGGGTGAACCTACAGTGTGATGCCAGAGTGGGGGTGTGCAGCTAGGGAGCAGTGAGAGTGCTGAGGAAGAGCATGCTGTTCCTCCTCACCAATTATCTCCTCTGGTGAGAACAGCTGGGCTCTCCTATGGTTTTTTTCATGTATTTGTTTGCCTTCAGCAAAACACCTGGCTGCTGACCTCAGGAACCACTGCCTATGCCTGTTTGAGCCACTAAAGTGAAGAGCTGGAGCAGCTGGAGGTAAATACCTGCTGTCCTGAGCAAGCAATGGCTGTTTTCTGGGTGCCATGAACTGCTGCCACAAAAGCATCACAACTGGCCGAGGCACGTGTGCCCTGCTCTCCACTGCATGTGTAACTTCATTTGGAAGTGGTGTTTGTGTTGAAATGCTTCAGATCCAGCTTGTGGGGGGAGTGTGACCAAGGTTAAGATAAATTGAAGTAACTGGTACACAGGAGAGCAAGTCCCAGCTAATTGGAGGGAAAAGATGCGCATCAAAATAGGATGAGAGGCTTCTAAAACAGGAGGTGGAGAAAGTGCACTTCATTCAAAATCCATTAATGGGAGCTTCAGTCAACCTCAAGAAGTCATCTCTAATGCAACTAAAGGAAGGTAAAAGTGATGAACTTTATTGCTTTTGCTGATAGGACTGTAGTTTTTGAAGCAGTATGCTGCACATATTTAAATGCTTCCATGTATATTTACAAATATGACTTCTATTATTGACTCTCAAATGTATTTAAAAGATCCTTTGTGTGTCTGTGTGCTTTAGTGTTACTCAGTGAGGGTTGCCACAACTACCAAGTGCTAAAAGCCTTTCAGAATAAGACTTAATGGGAACTGAAAGGATACTAAAGGCAAATATTCAGATACTAATTGAACTTTCTACATGTCTCAATGACAAACATTACTGCGTGTGTGCGCCTACATATTACTGCAAACACTTCCGGGGCTGGCCTTGGCTTGGAAAAGATGTCTTTGGATGGATGGTGTTTGTCACCACAGCTGAGCTGTGCATCTGCCAGAGCTGGTTGAACTTGTGGCACAGGTATTGCTCCATCTCCTTTAAGCTGGTGAGGTTTCCTTTACCTTGCTTCAAGGAAGGGAGCAGTGAATGAAGCTTTTTGTCTGGGAGGTAGCAGCTCTGTCTAACCCTGCCTCACTGCTGGCTGGGGCAGGAATGCCTTATGGGAAGGAAGTGTATCTGTGTGGTGGTAATAGTTATGCTGCTAAAAGAGGGTGATTGAGACTATATAACAGTGACACTGGATTTTAAAAATTAGGTCTCTTTGTTAATATGTATATTGTGCTAAAAGGCATGTCTTGTGATTGGTTATATGTGTACAGCTGTGTGTGAAGTTATTCCTTGTTAGGTTAGGTTATTTTGTACTCCTGTGATGGTTCTAGGTCACTTGGACCTTCTGTCAAGTTGATTTTCGGCACAGGTTCAGGGGGTTAGTCAAGAGTCTTGGTTCTCTATGGGACTGGGACTCCGAAAATATTTTTCTGAGTTTGAGGCTTTGTGCCTTCAAAGTAAACATGACCTGTACATTGCATCATATTCCCATCTTCCAGAACAAAGAGCTATAGGAGCAGCCTAATAATTTAGGACGAGGAAGAGGAAAACCCTACCCAACTCATAGCTATTTCTAGGTAAGGTTCTAACTGAGCATATGGTTAGAACTGAACAATTTACTGTGCTTATTCTTTTTTTACTCATAAAATTTTCAAACAGACTGCAATTTTCTTGAATTTACTATTTGTTCAGGACTTAAACACTTAGTTTTCTCTCTTTTTTTAATCCACAGAGAGGAGCTGAGCAGTTTTGTTGACATTCAGCTTCTGAGCTGCATTTTTCCTTATCAGGAGAAAGCCTTTAAATCACTTGCAGACTAGTAGAAGATAAACAAGTACAGAGATTTTTTTTATACTTAACTGTTGCACGTGTTACTTGAAAAGTTTGTGATCTCACATTCTTAAAAGACCTGCTCCTCTGTGTGGGCGGTGGCCATTTCCCTCCCTGCATGGAGAGGTTCCCTTAGGGTGGAAGGAAGGGAAGTTCGAATGAGCTACAACATGATCTCTCTAAATTCTTGAATGCTTTTAATATTGCATATGTAGTATATACTAGAGTTATTAATCTTATTTCCTTCACTTGACTTTTCTAGGTCTTCCTTGAAGATAGAGAGCAGAGATAAAGTTTTTGTGAGATGTCATGCTAATGGTTGGGTGCTTGTCTTTCATAGACATGACTGTGAATTAGCTGATGGTGTAGTGGCTGCTTAGTTCCT
The DNA here is from genome assembly GCA_018403395.1 of Gorsachius goisagi. NCBI lineage: Eukaryota > Metazoa > Chordata > Aves > Pelecaniformes > Ardeidae > Gorsachius > Gorsachius goisagi. The sequence goes on from BOSO01003867.1 coordinate 30,235, forward strand.
GGACAATGCAATAGAACATAGCACGTTCTAGACAGTGTATGTGTAGAATGCATGGATTTTGATGGCTGTGGCAGGAGTATATGCTGTTGCTGTGTCTTATATTTACTTTAGTATGGTGTGCTTTCATCTGGTGCAAGCAAGTTGTATGCTTGGAGTGAGAGCTTAGAAAGCTGGAGAGACAGAAGTGCAAATTCTGAGGAAAAAGGCAGAATCTAAGGGGTGGCACCTGTTAAATAATCTTCTCTACTGGTCCCAGGTCAGGATAGTGTGATGATCAGGGCTTCTACATATGAGCTTTCTAGGATGTAACATGCTTCATCCGTGCTCTCCTGGCAATATGTGCTTCTAATCTGGCTCTTAAAATCTTAAATATCTGAAAGAGCGCCTATTTTGTTTGGGGTGTTTTCTTCCAGTTAGTGGATGATTAAATAAAAGCTATTACTACTCTTTGCCAGACTTGCCTCTCAACACCATCATAGCCACAGTGCTATTATAAAACTTATCCTTTTCTGTCATGCCAGCTTCATGTTGGAGGAGGTACTGTCCCAGAGCCTGTATTAAATCTATGCCAGTGCACAAAGCACCGTTTCAACTACTCAAACTAGTGACAGAAACTGAAATCATGAGCACTCTCCAGTGATGCTTAATCAAATCTGCCTCAAGGAGACTGTGGTAGAAAACTAATGGCAGTGACAGATTAGCCTTTTTTCAAGGCTGAAAATGTGTTACCAAGAATGCTTTTGCCCAATACCCTGTGACGGTTAGGGTGACATGGTGTATGGAGCGAGTGGGATGGGGAACTATGGGGTTCCCAGATCTACTGATACAGAGGACCCTTGCTTATTACGCTTGCATGTGTCCTAATGTCTTTGCCTTTGCTCGCTCATCTTGTCTGCTTCAATTCCCTTTAACACTACTTCTGCCATGGTCACTAACAGCTTGTTTGAGAGGAAAATTGTACTGTGAGTGTTTTGAGTTGTACAGATAGTTTTAAGTTTTGGTTACTGTCAAATGAAAGAAAAGAAAAAGTCTGTGCATCATCCTTTCCACAAGGAGTGTAATTAGCTCCTTGCTTAGTTAATTTAAGTATTTGTGTGCCAAGGCTTTAGTGAGAAATGGGGAGGTTCTTTCTGTATGTCAGGCAGCGGCCTTTAGCATAAAACCTGCTATTTTGGTATGAATATTGGAGGCAGCAATCTTCAAATTTGCTTTCAGATGACATTTATGAGCTAAACTCAATCATTTATATTTGTGGAAAGCTGACATTGAAGGAACTTGTCTTTAAACCAAAGTGGATACTTGGGAAACTTTTTACATTTGAATACCTCTATTTATAGGATGGATTTAGATGGGGAACCTGGCAAGCTGCCCCAACAGTACAAATCACTGGAACTTTTTGGTCCTTTTCTGCATATCTTATCACTTTAACATCACATCCACAAGTTATTGACTGTAATAGGAGCCCTGGTTATTTATAAATGTATAGCTAAATTGCAGGGGGAAAGGTTTATTTTTTTAATTGAAGCAAAGCACAGAAAGTTAGTCTGATTTATGTGTAATTATGCATGCAGCCAGATCTTGGTATGAACTAGGGAAAAATCTTTTGTTTGAACTTTCGAGTGCTTATATTCAAATTTTTAATTAACTTTTTCTCTATAATTCTCAATATGTTTCTATTGTAATTCTCAATATGTTTTGATGGCATTCAGGGAACAAAAGGTAAGGCTTACCATGGCTAATTTAACACCTGTAAATTCCTGCAGATGAGCAAGGAAAGAATGCATAACCTTTTGGGAGGGAGGGGGGGAAGCATAAGCCTTATGTTATAAAAGCAGTAGTTCAAATGCTGTTTAGATTAATTCATTAATTAAAAGTATTTTCCATCTGTGCAATCGTAAACAGATTCCTATCATTTTAGGCAGGTAAATTATAAAACACTTCAAGGTTTATTAAATCAATTTTTAAAAAAGTGAAATAGACCTGTAGTCAAAATGTCAGGCCAGGATTATTTCCACACCTTTTCTGTGTTCTTGACCTCATGCTTTGTCTGGGGGATGGGAGAATTCTTTAAAGTCTTTTTTTATCTCTCTGAAGTATTTATGGCCTTAAAAGAATCACATGTAGGAGACCAGTTCAGTAAAGAACTGCAACTGATGCATAATCTTAAATTTATGCACAGTTTCAGTGCCTTACTGAATACTTACTGTCCCATTCTGCGCAACATGGTATATGAATTTCAAGTTGGTTTACCAAAATTGCATTGCGTAGAAACTTGCGCAGAAGCCAGCCTTTGTACTATACAGTTTGAATTTTTTTCTTCTAATGGATTGTGCCTTGAAACTGATTTAAGAATGCTTTGAATGAAACTTAAATAATTTCATTTTAAAGCTATAAATTCTCAAGAAAAACTTGGAGTTTAAATTCTGGTATGTGCAGGATGCTTTTGCCATGAGGAATAGGCGCTACAATGCTTGCAAGAACTTAATGAAAATTACATCTTGGGTCAGAAGTGGTTCAATAATGCAAACCCACAAAAGGTTAAATGACACTGATTTTCTTTCTGCACTGCAAGAATTTCTCTAGACTTAATTTGCTGTAGGTATAGGTGAAGAAGCTGAGCATCAAGAGATGAAAGAGTAAAAGGAAGCAGTTATGAAGTGTGTTCAGGAGGGTTTTTTAGGGGGACGTGACAGAACTGAGATGCATAAAGTTGTCTCCATGCCCAAGGTCCCATGTAACTGGTGTATAATATTAGATAAATTTGCACATTTTGTACTCTTTTATGAAATTTCTTTATTGTGATTTCTGTTTTAAAACTAAATGGCCCTTTGCTTTGTGAAAGCTGGTAGGTCACTGATTCATGATGCTGCTGGCCCAGTTTGAAAAGACAGCTGCTGAGGTGAGACCTACTGGAGTTACTGGTGGTAAATTGCAATGGGATTATAATTTTATAATCCTGATTTTAGGAAAAGAGAAACATAGACCTGGGACAGTAACAACAGAGGTGCTAGAACAGAAAGCATTCTGGAGTAGCCTGAGGGTTTCTGGTATGCAGTTAGCTCCCAAGCTTATTCTTCTTTCAGTTTTGGTGTTGGGAATGAGCCCATACTGTCTCAAGATGAAACCCCCAGTCTCTGTGCCTCCTGAACTGTGAAGAAGGGTTCTGATATCTTTATTGTAGTGTGGTTTTTAATGGAATTTTAATGTGAGTAATTACATTTCTTTGGATGATACATATGTAAGACTGGTACTTTCTGAAAGCCTGGCATTTACTGTGCCTTTACTGCTTTCTTTTATCTCTTGTTTTCCTGTTATTCACATATGTGCTTTGAAAAGAGAAGGTAAATCAATTGACTTCTGAAGTCAGGATATATTGCCTTAGAACGTGTTTAAAGTATCATCTCAGTATTCCCTCTTAAAAATAACTTTCTTCTAATAATACTTTAAGTTCCTGGCTTTAACTCCGTGTCTTCAGCTGATGTGCCTTGACTCTCCTGGCATGCCATGGGTAGATAAGCTCTTAATGTATGCCAGGCTGGGTTTTTGCTTGCAGGCATCTTTACACGGATAGAGGTGGGCAGAGCCACACTCCTGTGCACACATCAGAGAGAAGCTGTGACCCGGCTCCAGCTGGCAGGTCCATAACCATGGCACAGTGCTTGCGCTGGCAGTGTCTGCCACCTTGATCCTAGGGCTGCAAAAAGGGTTTGTACAGCTATCAGACTAGAGTTGGCATACAAGTCACGGTGAGGACAAGAGTTCAGGTCCCTTAATGCTCCTTTGGGCAGCTGTTAATGCTGAGGAAAAGCAAATAAACTCACTTTTGAGTGGTGTTTTCAAAATAGACGTTCTTTCACATTTAAGTGTTAAAAAATCATGTGGTTAGAGGTGCTTATGTGGAGTGCCAAAAGGCACTTAGGCTTTAAAAAAAGCTTCTCCTAAGTTTTTGTGCATACTGAATGACATTTTAAAAAGTCAAGCACAAAATGGAATTCATCAAAATGTTTTTTTGCTTGACAACAAAATTCTATTCCTTATTACTTTCATCACTCTTATAGCTATCATTTTTCAAAAAATAGGCAAGCTGTTCCCAGATTTCCTACCCCGAACAACAAACTTGGTGTTACTGAAGGCAGCATGGAGTGGAAAATTTTCTATTGACACAAGTGTTATTCTTCAAGATTATTCTGACATCCTTACTGCTTGTTAAATGTGGGAAGGGTAGGAGAAAGCGGAGAGCTCAGGGTGTGCACATGTGTATGTATGCATGCATGAGGCTATGTGTGACTAAAGTTAGCTTTTTATGAGTCTCCAGAAATTTCAGCTATTATTTTTGAACAAAAGTTTAGGAAGGTTCATAGTTCTTCTGAATTGCTCATCTAAATCATTCACCTAATCTTTTTTAATTAACAAGAGGGCTCCACAGTGTCTAAATCAGAAGAACTGAGTCTTGTTTCTGCCAATTACTTGCATATGATTTGGGGATGCTGTGTATTTCAATTTTTATCTTTCTGTAATACTGCCTTGATTCCCTGGAAATGTGCTGACTAATCCTGGTAAGGGAAGAAAAGTACTTGACGTTAGGTGAGTGCAGGAACAGTTGGTACCAGGCTTCTCTGGCAGAACACTAAAATAATTCTGATTAAAAGGAGATAAACACCTTTTAACGTATTTTTCCACCTCAAAAGGATAAAAAGCATAGGTAAATAGAAGTGAAAATTCTTGTGCAAATTATGTGCGTTGTAAATATGGTCTCTTCTGTGCTTTAATTTGTTCATTGTGACTTTCAAAGTCAAACTGAACTAACTTTACAAAACCCAAACCTATGCTGTTCTATTCTGCACACCATATATGTTTTAAGTAAGCATCCTCTATAGCTCATTACCTTGTAGGTTTAGAAGTTCTGGAATTGATTGTGATGGCTCAGAAAAAGTTGCCTTTTCCCTGCCCCCAGAGCCTGGTGCTGCAGCAGCAGCTGCCCTAAGGTAATGAAGGGACCTTTGTGGGGAGGGCGATGCAGGTGTGATGTTGCTTTGGGGGTGTTGGTGTCAGAGACCGCTGTCCTGTTAGACTTGCCAACTCAGCTGCCTGTGAGAGCAGTGTCTGCCTTATTTTGGTTGAAATGTAAAAGTTTGGTTTAAATTGTGTCAAACAAACAAACAAAAAAAACCCCAAAAAACAAAACGTTTGCTAATCCAGCTTCTGAGTAGTTGAGCAGGCAGCCTGGGGAGAAATGCTTTCTTCAAGTTCTTAACATTGAACTCAATTTTTTTAAAGCCAAAATTGCTGCCACCACCACTGGTGTCCCTGGGGGCAGACCTTGCATAGATGCTTCCCCATCCCTGCCCTGCTTGGCCAAGGCGGGGTGTGCTCTGGCCATGATCTTGCTACTGCAGCAGGGGTGCTGGCAACCCCCCTTGCCTTGGGGGCTGGCCCCGATGCCTGCAGGGGACAGGTGGGCCCACTGGCTGTTTGTGGGGGTAACTAATGCCATAAATTTGGGTTGGGTAGGCCTTGGACCCTGGGCTACCAGGCCTCCCACCCCAATGGCTGGGAAATAGTGCAGGTTAAATCATCTTCACAGTGGGTGTGAGATTGTTCACATGTCTCACCAAGGGTTATTTGTTATGAAACATTGACTATTGCAAGCAAGCTTAATTTACTCTAATTTTGGGGGGGGTTTTGGTCCTGTGAGGTTTTGTCAGGCAGAACACAGTGCATGCTGCTTCTAATTCTTTGAAGGGTTTTCTCTCATTTGTGCCCTAGGTCACAATTGTAAATATTCTTGCTTGAACCACAAGAATTCCCCGTTTGCAGCCCTGTTATTCCAGATAGACTTAAAACCGATTTTCAGTGCTAAGACATATGCCAGTTGCTGGTTTGGCATCTACAATATGTAGCATTAATGTAAATTACTCATCAGTCCCAATGTGCTCATGGTCATTCATTAGTGCCATAAAACCCTTGAGATTTATTTAGTAAGTCTTGATATGCAGAATATTTTACTTTCATTTTAAATGGTATTTTGCCAAGGCCTTTCTGAAATTTTATTTGTCTAAAACTTAGGAGCTATTGGCTTTAGAACTGTGTTTAAAATAACTTCGTTGAGGCATATTTGAGTTTTTATTGCTGCATTAAACCACTTTTTATTATGTCATAAAATGCATAGGCAATATTTACACTTCCAAATGTTTTAAATATGTAGCCAAGCCCTTTAGAAAAGATGAGATATTGGCATCACTCAAGTGAGGTCTTGCTTCATGAGAATGTTGCAGCACGTCATCTTCTTGTTATTGTGTGGATGTGTTTGCTGGAGTATACATAACATCTTGGTTAATATATCTTACGGGGGTAGAGAACTTATCTGATAGGCAGCCCTTAATGGAAGGCTTACCACATGTTGCTGCTGCGAGGAGGCACTGCTGGCCTAGTTGCTGGGCTGGGGAATTGGAAATCAGGATAGCAGGAGTCTATTCGCAGGGCTGTTGCTGAGCCACTGTTGCCTGACCTTGAATATTCTTGAGCAAATCACTTAACTCCTCTGAGTTACTGTGCTTTTTTTTTTGTGAAAACAGGTAACAAGTTACTTGAAATAACTACTGTTTGAAAAGTGTTTGGATACCTACAGCTGAAAGATGTAGCTGGCAGCATATGCTATTGCTGTGTATACTACTTTTTGGTATGATTCAAATTTCCTTTGCATCAAAGGGGATATTTTTGACCATTGTTTTTCACTAGGCATTGCTCCTTGAGAATAATCCTGTGTATGTTCCTTAGCAGTGCATAGAAATCTTTTGCATGCTAAGAATGATGCAATAGTTTTGCTTGAGTGCCTGTGAATTGCTTTGGCAGAAGTACAACTTCATATTTTAAAAGTATTTATTCCACATTGCCCTATTAATGTACCTTAGCACTGTTCTTGAGGGACTTGTTCTAGCACCGATGGGTAGTAGTCAGATTTCTGTGCTAGTGCAATCTCTTGCCTCAGCTGAGGCTGTTGGCAAGAGAATTATTTCTACAACAGGCATTTGACCTCTAAAAACTGGCCTTGGACCACTTAGCTGCTTCACATTTGTCCCAAAATTGCTATGATACTTTAATGGGGAGATGTTCAGGTTTTGTTGTGAAGCGTGTTTGGAAGTGGGATGCAAAGTGTATGTTGTCTACAAAGAAACATTGGACTTGATGATAAGCTTCTCTGGTTTTACCTGTTGTTTTAGAGGCCATTTTTCTTGCACCTTGGTGGCTAGGTGGGTAACAAATATAAGTATACTGATGCATTTAGCAGAATTGTCACCTAGATTAATGTTGGACCCAGGGTTGGTTGTGACGTTTTAGCTTTTTGGGTTTCTTTTTGTTGGAAAGCCAAGCTGAGTTTTGGAACGTTGAACAACCATCCCTTCACTTGTTCTCTCCAAACTTACCTGAAATCATAAAAGCATTTCTGTTGGAGTTGAAACTGATTTTTTTACTTTTGTCCTCTGTTAATATTTTTGTGCACACTTCAAATTGTGGAAGAAAACAGTGAAAGTTGCAATCATTTTTTTATATAAAAGCTAAAATATTTTGATGCTGTTAATGTTCTATTTTCCCCATATAAAATACATACCTTTGAAATGTTTTGGGTTTTAAAAAAAGGATGTTTTTAGGATAGAACTGTTTCTTCTTTGACTATTCTAGGGATAGGTTTGTGGGATTCAAATTAGTCACTCTTGCAATGTGAACACAGGTTATCCTGAACAATCGTATTTCAGCTCAACAGCATTCCTTGCTTCCCAAAGAGTCTAATGAAGTCTGTCATAAGGGGGATTCTCTTTCCTAAATAAGGGAAAAACCCAACAACCAAACACCTATGTCCTCTCTCAAGTTCCTAAGACAGAAATCAGGGTTTTTTCTAAACTAGGATCCTGAATGAGAGCACCATTTTCAAGGGCTTTCTTTGGAGATTACTGGCAGCAGATTGAAGACATCACATCTGGAGATAAAGCTTTAAGAAGTTCAGACCATATGTCTGACAAGTGCTTTTTGTGTAAATGAGCAAAGTAAGTATCTGACAAAAAATAGTGGAGAATTAAGAAAAAAACAACCCACCTACTTTTTTTGAAGAGTACACTGGCATCTGTCACGTTGCTGTGTTGGAAACAGTCATGTGTAACATCTTCTAGGCTGTCCTACCCTCTGCACGGCTAATCTAGTCTTTGATCAAAGTCCACTTTATTCACGCAAGGGCAGGAGGTTTTTCTATGTGTATCTGTATTGAAGATCTGGGGTAGGTATGGCACAGAACTTCCATGAATGTTTCCAGTTTTGTAACTATGGCATGAGTTTGATAATACCTGGGTCCCTTGTAGTGTGCTTTATCATCTGCTGTTAGTGGCTCTTCAGGGAAGAAGCTCTGATGCAGGTGATACTTGGGCGCTGAGAGGTAATCACCTGCCTAAGGCCTACAGCCCAGCTCTGCGCCGGTCAGCACGGTGGCACAGCTTGCCTCAGTGGTACAAATGCTTACCGCTTGCAAGGAAACCTTCTACCAGGTTCACAGAAAGCATTGACTTGGGTTTGAGATTAAAATGTGTAATTGTGCAAGCTCCCAATAAGCGCCTGTGCTCAGGGGAGGAGGAGAGATGGTGCTGTGTGAGCTACGTGCCAATCAAAACAGCTGGAGTTTCCAATGCTGAATAAGTGCAACTATCTATCAGGCAAAAGGTAAAAGTAAATAGTAATTCATGGAGATGATTCCATAGATAATTTCTGAATAACAAAATTTATCTGAAAATCATGAGCTGTTCCTGCTCCATTCTGGCAGGAGGTAGGGAGGAATTCAATGAGTTACATTATTTATGACTTATTCATACTGCTCAGCCTGCACTTCTAATATATACGCTCTGCATCTTTTATAGATGAAGGACTTCCTTCTGCAGGGCTGTGTATTGAGGAACTTTCAAAGCTGCTAAATTTAATTTAGTAGTCAGGTGTGTATCTGTGACCTCCTTTGTCTCTTCAGTCTCCATTAAAGTATGCTTGCTTACTTTTTTATTGCATTGATTGAACTTTTTCACATAATCAGACAAAATCTGAAGTCCTCTACAATAATAAATCTTGAAGAAAATTGGTCTTGTTAAAACAACTGTTTAGAGGTGTTCCTCCAACAGTGTTCTGGCAGTAGTGGGTTCTACTTTTTCCTTTGAGGAATGAGTTTGTAACTGTTGCTGTGCATCCTGGTGTGCACTGGAGATGCTGTGAAAAAGATGGGCCAAGTCACAAAAGTGAAGGAATGGTAGCTGTGGTGTTGGCAATCTCTGCCACCCTGCAGTCACTCAAGCAGACTCTGGTAATGAGGTGCAAATTGGCTTAGTGGACTGCAAAAGTGGTTTGCTATAAAAGTTGGGGGGTATGGAGTGGGGAAGATGCCTTTGTAGATGCATGCAATCCTGTTTTTAATTTGTTCCCCATTGTTCATCCAGCCAACTTTGTGGTTTGGACTTGTCAGGTATAGATTTTATTTCTATTGCTGGTAATCATAATACTGATTTAACAGTTCATTTAATCCGCTTTCCTTCAGCGGTGACTTCATGGTGTACTCTTTTTAGAAAGGCTGTTCAGTTGCTTAAGGTTTGGTTTAGAAGCTAAGATGGGCCTGGAATACTAAAATTGGAATGTTTGGGTCTTTGTTCCTGTAGGGTGAATGTATTTTGCTGGGGCAGCTTTATCTGGCAGGGAAGGTGCTTGGTTCTCCCACTTACCCTGTGTTGGGCATGCTTGATGCTGATGGCAGGGAGGTGTCAGCAGTTCTGCTGTTGCTTTTACACTGACACCTTGCAGTCACTCTCAGTCCACCCCAGGCATGCATGCCTCTCACCTCTGCAGGTTAATCCTGACTTCGGTTGGAGAATCTGTAAACTACTAGATATATTTATCAAGCTGTTGATTTAAAAGCAAATGTGCCTCCCTCAGTAGATATATTCCCTTCAGATATGTGCTTATGACACTCACTACTTAATGTGTTTTCTTTCATGCAGACATATGCTTTTATATTTTTCTGAAATCTTGCCATTTTCTCTTTAAAACTTCTCCTGATTATCATCATTCAGAATGATGGCAAGTCATGGTAATTGATGTGGCTAATATGAGGAAAGGTTTTAGAGCCATATTTAGTTTTATCTTAAATTTTTCAGTTAAAATTGCATTTTTTTCAATCCACTAGATGAATAGATTGCCTGTGACTGTCCTTAAAGTGTCTGTGTGTTTGTGATCAGTTTTTCTAAGAGATGGTTTGGGAAACTGTGGGCACAGAATATTATGGCTGGGATCTACTGGAATTTCAGGATAAGGGATGCCTTATGGGTGTCAGAACTTGGGTACTCCATGTGCCTAATACTGCAAGTACAATTTAGGACATGTCTGACAAGCTTTATTTACCATGATTGTAGTGAGAACATTCAGACAGCATCCTCTCCTCTGCTGCCCTGTTATCTGCTGAGTGATTGCAGAGACCAAACCTATGTACTCTTTCAGAAAAAAAGAAAGAGGTGAGGAAAAGCAATCATTTCCATGTTAACAAAACCAGGTATCCATCCCTGGTAGAGATGGGCTCCTTAAGTAGCTTGCTAGCTGCTGCAGGTCTAATAAGGAATCAAACAGTAAAGTGACAGTATGGAGAGGTAGCTCTTGGTGGAGCCTACAGGAGTGGGACACCCAGTATTACTTTATCTCAGCAGTGGGGGTTTGGAAACAATCACAGCTTTTGGCTTTCCGTTAAGGTAACTTAGCCAGACCTCTCAAATCTTAAACACTAACTTTAGTACCACATGGAGGACTATCATGAATTGAAAAGGTTTTTATGGAAAAAGAAATATCAATGAAAGTTATGATCCTGCGGCCTTAGGAAAAAGTAGGTAAAACCAGAACATGATCAGAAAGGAGGAAGAAGCTGGAGGTTATCAGAGTTTTTACTGCAGGTGTGGCTAACAGGTGTAGAGGGACATGGTCATTGGTTAATTCAGACAAAAATCTGGTTTGTTTTGTAACCAGACAGTCTTCTCAAGGTCTTGATCCTGGTGCATTTGAGGGAGACCCACTATGGATGTGCCTTATTTCACAATTCCTACTTCTTGTATCCCCCTAAACAAGAGGCTCTGCTTTATAGTTACTACACATGGAAAATGGCCAGTGAGGAGAGAAAAAAAGAGCCCACAATGAACAAGCAGAACAAATCTATCCAGGAACAAGATGAGCATCCCTTGCTGTTCATGTGGTCAATTTTAAGTGCTGAAAGCTGATGGACAAGTATGCAGCTCATGTGGTATGAGCCACATCCAAGCAACTTCATCTTGTTTCAGTGGGGAAGACAACAGTTTGGCTGGATTGCTCTCTTTACAGTGAAATATTAAAGCTAGATGCTCTTTCCCATGTTAGTGCATGGTATGAGCTTTCAGAAACTTTGTTCTCATAACACCTTTGTCTGATTATGGTCAGCTCAGTATACTTTAGCCTATTTCTATTCAAAAGGCTAAAGCAGCAACAAAAATCCTAATGTTTTGATGCTTGCTTGTGAAGTAGTATGTTTTTCTTGGTTTTAAGCAGCCTTTTTTCGAAGCTAACAACTCTATCCTTTTTACATATGATGATGCAAAATGAATATTTTCTGCTTAAATATCTTATCCAGCATGTGCATATGTGGACTGAATAAAGGCAAGAATTTGCATGTTAAGTTACTTCTGTACAGCTGTTGCCCTTTTCATGATGCACATGATAATTTTAAAAACATGAGTTCTTTCACAAGTACATCGAAGTTGTCGGCCAGGAAATGGTCACTCTTTTCCCTCTGCAATTAAATCAAGCCCACTGGCACCTCTATCTTGATTTATTCTTTACAAAATTATCCACATTTATTATGCTCATATATATTACTTCCTTCAAGATACTTGCTTTCCCACTTTAAATCATATATTTGATTGAATTGTAACTAAGAGTAGGTTAAAATGCCAGTGATCCATCAATCACTTGATTCCCTGAGAGGAATCACTTGTAATTCTCACTTCACTGAGCTTGTGGTTTAATTAGCATCTCCTGTTCTTAGTAGATCTCAATTTCAACTGTTTGATTTTTTTGTTTCCTTATTTTTCTCTGTACCCTTTGCTTCCTGTATGTTGCTGTGAATGTCAGAACATGTCCTGTCTCTCTTTTGTTCCATTTTTTAACTCGCATCTTGCTGTGATAACACTAGCCTCTAAAAGCTGCCACTCCTACTTGTTAAAAATAATGTGTTTTTAAGAGCCTTCAGGCACTACTCATTTAGTTATGCTATTTTGAGTTTTTTGTTCTTGTAAACTTGTAAGTTCTTATAAACTCATGGGAGTGTGTGTTCTTGTTTTCTGATGGTCTTTTAACTAAAACCTGAGTCTCTAAAAGAAAAGGTAACCAGAGAAACAATTAGGTGAAAGCCAGCAGAGGCAAGCTCCACTTCAAGATTTGTGGCCATGTACCTCTGGGAACAAAGTGTTTCCACTGTGGGTTTAGATGGAAATTATGTAGTTGATCTCTCTACTTCAAAATCTTTTGACTCTTTTTATCTCAACTGCTATCCCTCTATAGCTGTATGACTGCTCTTAATATCTGAGTCACTCCCAGTATTCTCATGTTCTTGGCAATGGGGATGAGATGTGGGGAAGGTGAATCACTTAATCAACATCATACAGGAAACCGGTGGTGGACCCACTGCAGCACAGCCTTACACTCTATTGCATTATCTTTCATTTTCTTGAAGTTTGACTCCAGTTTTTGTTTAATCCTGTGTCACTGGAGATGGTTACTTCAGCCCCAGTTCCCTCCATCTGGATGCAAACTCTGAGATAAGTCTAGTAATTGGGGAACAAGCTTTGACTAAATATGAGCACTGCAGATACCAAAATATGGGTGACTATTTACTTTAGTGTGTTAAATTGGATGAAGGTGGCACTTCTACCAGTGTCTCCTAATTGTCCCTATTGGAGAATCTATTTGGAAAAAGTGAACTAGACAATGATGCAAGATGAAACTAAGCAAAGATGTCAGCAGTGTACCTAGAGCACTTTAAAAGCTAACGATGGCTCACTCAGCAAGATCATGCTAGACCTAGCATAAAGTAAAGGTCCTGGAATGGTTATGGAGTGGATGCTGCCCTCCAAACCCACTTGCAGATCTACCTCTGCTGAGCTGCAGTACTTGCTAATGCAAATATCAGTTAAGTCTGTCAAACCCTGTAGGAGGCCTGCTCTAAAGGCCCTCTTACTCTATTTTACTAATATTTCTGTAGTGTTTTTCAGTGAGCCTGGGTTATGTGTGTATGTTTCTATTCTTTGTGAGTGCTAAAATGAACGCCAGATTTTGGTTGATTTGCATAAGGTCTTCAAGCATTTGTTGCTCATTGAGGCTGGACTGTGCTGATGATCACTTTTTTGGTGGCTTTAATTTGGATGTGGTTAGCTAGAAGTTCTTACCATTCGGAGGAAGGGGTAGCGCACACTAGCTCTTCATGACATGGTTGGTTTGGGTCACCCAAGCTGTGTGGTATGGTTTAAATGTTGTTCTCCCTCTTTGTCTTCCCGTTTCCAGCTGGGTAACAGAAACATTCTGAACAAGAAAATAATTGCAACTAGAAAAAGCTGTTTAGGGTTCTACTAAAACTTGTAAGATTTGGGGTTTTCAGACACTGCCCGGGATGTCTGGCACAAATGTAAATGTGAATAACAAATCACCGAGTTGCAGTGAATGAATTCTTGTTAATAAGCAGTCTTGGGTTTTTTTGTAATAACTTAGGTTTACAGATAGAATTTTACTAAAATGTAGGCAATAGGGGGGTAAACACTTTCAAAATAAATTTTAGTGCTGTCCCTGCAGGATGCTGCTAGGTACTGGGAAGTCTTAAAATCCCTTCCATTATCTCTTTCCTTCAAATAACTTTTAAATCTTTTAAAAGAGAAATACCTTCAAATAACAGGGCTGCAGAATAAAGCAAGAGACTAGTTATTGTTATGTTCTTATTTGGCGGAAAAAGGGGTTATTTTTCTCTTATCCCTGTCTGATACTGCATATCATTAACTTCTGCTGGAAGAAGAAACCAGCAGTTGTCCAGCTCATACCCATCTTCTGCTTTAAATCCATTCAGTCTCTTTAATTTCATTTCACTAGTTTTTCTCCCTTCCTGCTCTTTCCACTAGGTTCTTTACTGCCGCCATCAGTGGGAGTGAGCAGGACACAGAGAACTACAGAATTCAGAGGAAATACCTACAAAACTTGGGGTGTAGCAGAGCAGCATCAGTGTTTTGCTTGCTGGCAGCTGAGGAGATGGTAGGATGCACAGAACTGGAAGCAGCAAAGTACCTTGTGCAAGGGATCCCTTGGGAACTGGGATCTGGGAATGAGACTTGCATGCAAAGTCTCCCTCTCCACGCTATCCTGTCCCAGGGCAAAGATCATGCTAAGCCTTACCCTTGTGACTAGCATACTCCAATTCTATAATACTGGGGTTAGAATAACCCATATACACCAAGATGTAAACATTTGCCAGTGTCAGTTTTCCAAATTTCTTTCACACAAGCTGTCTTGGGCTGTTAAATTTTTTAAAACTTTAACCTCTGCCTTGCTTCTGTACTCTGAATATACACCTACAGTGCGTGGCAATTCACCTGGAGGATTTATACAAGCATGGTGGCTATTGATGCGTGCAATGGAAGGTTAAGCAGCACACACTGCCTGGGAAAGCAGGTGGCAGCCTCTGGCTCTCAGGGTGAGTGAGGCTCTCTTTCCAGGGGGATCAAAGCTTTGGGAAGAAGAATATAGAAAAATTTGGTCACTGGCAAGGATATTAATGCTTCTTGGAAAACTACTGCGGGTAAATGTCAAAGGAAAACTTATTTTGTGTACTGATTATTTATGAACACACTAAAAAACATCTCTAGATGTGCTGAGTCTAAATTTACCTGTGCAAGAATCTAATGCCTGCGGGAAAGGTAATGAGGGCAGAAATAAAAGCAAAAAAAACCCCCAACCCTAGACTAAGCCAGTGGAGAGGCCTTCTTTACTTGGAACTTGATGGATATAATTAAATTTTGTATCATTCATTGCTTTGTACTTGTGCTGACCAGCTTTGCTGGATCAGGGTCTATTTAAGAGTTTTTAGCTTCTGCCTAGCTCTAAGCCAGTGGGCCAGTGGTAAACTTGAGGATTATTAACAAAAGCAGACTACTTTCAGTTCTGTATCTTTAAAATAAAATTAAAACCAACTCCTGGCCTTGAAATGGACTGATTTCTTTTTTTTTTTTCCTTAGGCTTTGCATGTGTCTCAATACCATGTTTTAAAAATAGTTTTGTCACTACATTCAGCAACTGCAGCTGAGCCTGGGGCTGGAAGTAAATTTACCAATGTGCAGGGATCCATAATGTTGGCTGCTGAGGCCGGAGAGCAGTGCAGCACTTGTTTCTTGGCAAGAAATCATGTAAGTAATCAGCAGGGTCCCAGAAGGTCATCCTCCTTCAAGTGTTGCCTAAAAGGCTTTTTGCTCTTTTCCTTTCCCCCGTTTGAATTGATCCTGTCCAACAGGGCCTGGCTTTGTACATAAATCCTTGCTAAGCTTTCAGTCTACACTCCGGCTGCGCTAAGTCGCCTCATACTTCTTGGTGTACAAAACTCAAAAGATATTCCAGGGTTGGACAATGCTGATATTTTAGATCTGTGCCCTGAAATTGAGCTGTTCCAATGCTGTACCAACCACGGTTTCTGTAACAGCTGGTTCAGGCTCCTGTCTTGCCATGGTGTATTGCTCCAGAACAGGAGCTGGAGTGGCTATGGCAGCACAGAGGACACAGATGAAACTTGTGCCTCTGATTAGTAGGTCATGGCTGAGAAATCCCTCTCTGTTCCCAGAGTCAAGCAACATGAAGTCCTAGCCCTGGAAAATTTGGGCTGCTGTGAGCTTGTGCTGGTTAAACCCTTTTCTTGTATGTATTGAAGAGTTTATAAAAGTAGATGAAACTCTTCTACATCCAAAACCTGAAGTGTCCTCCCCAAAATTAATGTATTTGGCAGCATCCTGGACCTTGATATGCTATTATGGAAAAGACCATCTAGGGAACTGGTTCAACTTTAAGTTTTCAGTTTCTCAGATCTGTACAATTTGGTATGTAACAAGATGTTCTGTAACCAAGAAAACTTGGGAAGCCTTTTTCCTTCCTTCCTCTGTCCTATTAAGAAATCTTGTGTTTGGATGATGTCTGATGGAGACTCTGGTCTTCCTTTACCAAGATCAGGGCTAAGGTCTGTCTTCTACCTACTGATGAGCTTCCTAATGCATATGAGAAAGTAACAACTCTTAGATCTCTATTCCTTTGTCAATTTTATTGAAATACAGATGACTCTCTTGAATTTGATCAAAAGTGAATTCATACATTGTGGTTATAGATATGCTTGTCGGGTAAGCAAAATATCCTTACATTAGGAATCTTTAGTGTTTCAGCTTAGATTAATAAATGTACTAAGCTGTCCCTTTCAGTTCACTAAAGAATTACAGTATGTGAAGGAGGAGGAATTGCACGTAGTCTTAAGGACACCTTTTTAGTTGATTGGGCTTTTAGGAAAAGTGAAAGCTCTCTGAGATCGCATATAGCTTTTGAATGGTTTACTCTAGAAAGCTCTGATGGGCAACAAGTAGGTGTGTGAAATTCAGTATATCATGTCATTCTACAACTTGTGTTCCCAGGCTTGGGATGAAGAAGTCATGTGTATGTGTTTAGACTAATGCAAAAATTTTTTTTCCACACTTCAAGGAGCAGTATTTCAAATAACATCCTGCAACTTAAAGCGTTGTGTCCCCTCTGGACATGCTGGTTTAACTCTGAAACCAGCCGGAGACAGCTAGGTGCAGCATTGCGTGATCAAAATTGCTTTTGACTTTGGTCAGTGTAGGCTTTCACAGGATAAATGAGTGTTTGACCTAATAACACAGGACTGAGCCGCCTTCTTCTTGGGAAGTGACATGGCAACTTTCATATCCGCTCAGATTAGACAGGTGCTTTTATTCCAGGGTCACATCACAAAGGCATATACAGAACAAACTATGTGGTGTTCAATTTATCTATGCCAGGAGGACAGAAAAGGGAGCTGACCCTGCTAGAACTTGATCCAGTTGCTGCTTTTGTGCCCAGGTACTGCTGTTCTGGTAATGAGACCCATGTGCTCCTGGGGATAACAGGTGTCAACGCGATTCTTCTCTAACTGGCCCCAAATGCTGCTTTTTTTGAAGAGATGTAATGGTTCAATAGACCTGCGTCAGGATGTGAACTGTGGAGTGACAGTGTTTTGCCTTGCTTGAATCCCCGATTTTTCTGAATGCTTTGGCTGCCTCCTCTGCATAAATGGAAATAGGAGATGTTAATGTATATGGTGGTTCCAAAAATTAATTGCTGTTATATGTAAAGATGAAAAGAGCCATGTGAGTGCTGAGCAGTGATAGAGATGTAGACTTTGCAAAGGAAGCTGAGAACCTAGAAAGGGGATGCTAGGTTTAAAAAAAAAAAAGAACAAAAACCTGAGGATAAACGGTATGAACTACTACATTTTTCATGGTTAGAACAAGACATCAAGAAAACCAACACAAAGTTCAGAAACTTGGCTTCATAAACACTAGCTGTAATTGTAGGTCTTATGTGGAACTGATTCCCAAACTAGTAAGAAATGCACCAAAATATTCAAATTTCACCTATGGCAAGAACAATGTGCAACATTTTAGGAATATAGAGGCATTTTGTATGCCAGTGTCTTTTATTTGTAAATAGCTGTCTTCAGGAAGCATGGACACAGGAGGCTGGGAGTACTTCTGTTGCTTTGGACTGCTGTTAGTGGATTTATTGGTTTTGGTGTGCATCCTTTTTGTGTGTATGAATGAAAGCTGAAATTCTTGTCCAGGTCTAGAATGGTGTCCTTCTGTTGCATTAACAAATGGCAGCCTGATGGAGTGGTAAATAACTTATGAACTTGGGATATTGATTTTTTTCTTCAGTGCTTATAGGAAATTATACGCTTGTGGCTTCAAGAAATAATTGGTACAATTTAATAGCATAAAAAATTATAGTCCTTTTTAATTCTTTTCAAATGGAACTTTAATGACCACTGGGTGTGCTACAGAACAGAGCAGAAGAGAGGGTGTTTGCATGGACTGAAGATATAGGAGGGCCAGAAATGGCAGGCTTTACAGGTCTGACAGAAATGACCACTATGGCAGTGGTTTTGAATGAAGGCTAATGGACATTTGTCTGATCACAAATTAGCCTTTCCATGGGGGAATATTGCAAATTCTAATAGAAACACTTCGCAGTGCAATGCAAATTAGAGGTACAGAGTGCCTGGCATACTAGGAAAAAATGTTCCATTTGTAAAACTTCACTGAATAGAAGGTGAGTTTTCTTCTAATGCAAAGTAGTTTTCTCTTTAGTGTACTGGTCTTCTGTGTAAGCTCTGAATCTGGGAGGAGTGGTAAGAACTAAAGGAGGGGAAGGAAGCAATTTCAGTAACTTCACCAAAAATAAGTCTGAATTTGTATTTAGGAAGGGAAAAA
Organism: Gorsachius goisagi; assembly: GCA_018403395.1. Lineage (NCBI taxonomy): Eukaryota > Metazoa > Chordata > Aves > Pelecaniformes > Ardeidae > Gorsachius > Gorsachius goisagi. Next base: position 48,825 of record BOSO01003867.1, read on the forward strand.
CACCCTACTTCTTGGTCAGGATATTCCACGATGTTTCTGACTGATTCTAATTGAAATATAAATACCTTGTGAAACATACCTCCCTGAATATTCAAGTTAGGAAGAACTACATTGACCAGCATCTCGGGAATGCAAAAATAAATGGTAAGGTGATTCTGCACTCTTTGCTTAAAAAAAAAAAAGAAAACAAGAACTTATCTGCATCAGGTTTTAGTGAAATCACATGGTACTCTGGCTTTTTACTGTTTAAAGTTTTCTAGAAAGCCATCAGGAAATTGGACTTAAACCAATATTCTAGAATGAGGTTTCAAACCACTCTGGAGCAATAGTTAAATTCCATCTTCAAATTGCAAATATAAATTACTCCAAAATGCAAAGGGATGAGTGTTTCACCTGGATTAAACTTACAATACCTTCTGAATAAAAATAGGGAAAATCAAACTATTATTTCTATTGGCAAAAGAGTACCACTTGAACTGGACGTGAAGCTTGTATAGTCCAATCTGTTCTGTCCGTCCATAGCAGGAACAAAACAAATAGGCCCCATTTAAAAATGGAAAAGCTGCCAACAATTTCAGCACTAATAATGAGATGGTATTCATAAGAACTCCTACTGGTGATCCTTGTAGGCTAACTGTAGGCTTAATTTGGCACGTTAAATGCGAAACTGCTGCCCGGTGTTAGCTGGGGGCTGTGAGATGCAGAGCATCTCAAAACATTTTTCAGGGGAACAAACCAGATCCAGGAACTGTGACGATACAGGCAAACAAGAAAAATGTGTTTATGTGGTATCTTCTACCACCAGCCTGGGCACTAAAACAATGCCATCAAGGTTTCAATCCCAAGTGTTGCCTGCCAGCAGCGGGGATTAGCTGTATGCGCATAGCTACGCTATTTTAGGGGCACAGACTGCTGAGGAGTTATATTGGCTGTGGGCATTTTCTGCCCACATGCCATTGAGAATGTCCAGGTCTTCTGAGAAATGTGTGGGATTTCTGGTGTCCTTTGGACAGCTTACTTGTGTGTGGTAAACTTGGCCTTAAATAAGCATGGTGATAGCATGAAAACATTGCAAGACAGCTTTTGTAGTTGGTGGTTTGTTCTAGATGGTTGAAGGGAAGGGTTTTTTTCCTTCTCCCTGGGACTCTGGAGTTGTCCTTACCAGTTGCTGGCCAACACAGAGAAACTGAAATAAGTTTTGGTTATTCTGTTCAAAGCAGGACACTGTCACTACTGCTGTAGCAGGAATGTACTGCTGGATAGGATGTCCCATTTCGAGATGTGATTCTTGAATCTGCAGGCTTCTAGTTCAAAACACTGATAATAGCTGGACAAGAATGGTCCTCTTGACTGTTTTAGTCAAAACTCACGGTAGTTATATTAAATGCTATAAATATAGAATGCATATACATGTTATACTTCACACATTTATGATCACCAAACATTTACTTTCTGATTGGGATAATAACTTTATTAAATACAACATTATGGGTCTGTCTTCTGTTTTGATGCACAGACATATGCAAATAACTTGCATTAGCATTTTTATGAGTGAGATTTCAACGGCAAACTTATTAATAAATCCCTGGGTAGTGCTCAGGCTGATAACATTAGTTCCTTGTACCCTTTTATTTGGGCAGCTAATGAATTTTTTTCCCTAGTAATGGATTTTTTTTTCCCCTAGTTGTCAATTCTGAATTGATGAGAGATTAGGAACAAACAGGACATGGCTGTGGAATGCCTAAAGCTATAATTTGCGGTTAAATCGCCAGTTCAGATCCATTTTGGGCTGGGTAGCGAGCAGTGACCGAAAAGCACTTTGTCAGATGCCTTACTGGCCTATGTGAAATAAGATCTTAATGCATCCTACCGCACAGGCGCTCGGGCAGAGGGAAGCCACTGAGGGTGCTCTGTTCTACTTTCTGCCTAAAAGTAGTCTGTCTTCTGGAAGGTGGTCTTGCCTTCATACACAGGCAAGGTTCATGATGGCAGGGCCTGTGGCAGTGTGAGATATGCAAGAGGTTGGAGCATGGTGTGTGTGGGAAGCTGATGTAGTTATAGCTTGGCGATTCATTGCCAGTATAAAGGAAAAGAAATTATTTGCTTGGGTGCAGAGGTAGGACAATGTCTGTGATCCCCAACAACACCGGGTCTGAGGAAAACATGGCTTTCCTCTGTAGGCAATGTACCGAGGCACAGCTTTTGGGGCTGCAGCTCAAAGCATGGCCAGCGCGGGTTGTGCTGGGGTGCGGCTGAGAGCACTGGGCCGGGGCTGCGTTGGGCGCTGCTAAGCCAGCAGTGTGCTGAGGGTGGTGGGGGAGCGGGAGAGGTCAGGGAACGGGGTGCGGCGTGGGCGGATGCTGGGTGGTTTGCGGCAGCAGGGGGAAGAGGCAACTGAAGAGAAGATCTGAGGTGGAGTGCAAGCAGCCGAACCCTGTTCTTTCTTCAGTCTCCTGCTGTCTGCGCCCTGGTTGTTTAAATATAAATGCTTCGGAGTCTTTGGAAATACTCTGTATAATGGTAAGGTTATGAGGGGAACATTATAGCAGAACTTCTAAATGTGCTGTAAAAGTCTGAAGTCGTTGAGGTGTCTAGCTGAGGCCCTGAATTAGCGAAACCCTTAGAGCTGAGACGCGATTTAATAAAGCGCTGGTGAACACAACTCACCAACTTCAATGGTGCTGAAAAACGCTTGCAAACACTTTGTGTTTACAACCTCTACATTCCATAATGTTACAGATATCTGCTATACAGCCTGGTAACTGTTTCTCATTCTAGGCTGGTTTGTTTCTCTGCTTGAGAGTATGGATCCTACACGCTGGAGAGAAACCAGAGTTTACTGTTCAATTAGGAAATTTTGTTTTCTTGGAGACAGCATTGATCTCCTGGACTGTTATGTTATCTGTCACTGTCTAATCACAGAAAATCTGTTGCTTCTACAGCTGAGCCCAAATGAGACTCTCCTAAAAAGGTAGGATGCTATTTCTGTGTGTGGAAGAGGGTTTTGGAATGGCAGGGGTTAGTATTTAGCATGTGACTGATTAAACTTTGAGGAAAAAGACAAGTCTGCTTAGACTAGCTAGGAGGCAGTGGAAAGAAACAGGCAAAGGGCATTGAGATTTTCCATCTTAGCATTGCATAATGGGACCAGATCTGATTACAAAACAATGGTGGACAGCTGTGAATTAAGAGGCAATATATTACTGCTTTGAGCTCCTTCTGGTGATATTCTGGACAGGCCAGAAAGATGATTAATCCTCATCCCTACTCCATAGCTCTCTGGAACAACTGACAAAAAAAAAAGCTGTTTCTTACCAAAAAACAGACTGAGAATCTGTGTGCCAGACAAATGAACGAAGGTCTGCTGTTCCTGTACCCGCCACTTACACTGTCTATTAGTCCGGAGACTACCCAGACTCCACGCACAGGCCCATGCTGTGGCTTGTTTGGGAATATTTTTCCATTCTTTCCATTCCAACTTTCTGTCTTTGTCTTAGTTTCAGATGTGGCCTTGCTGTTGAATGTTTGAGTGCGTTTAGCCTAACACAGGGTGACACTTTCCAGAAAATATAGCTGGTTATTAAGATCCCATAACATGCTTCCTGGCACCAGTTGGCTGGTTGCTGCTTTGTGGGGATCAAATAGAAAAGGGGAAGGAGAAATGACAGTTTGGAGTCTCCCCCTTTCCCACCTCTGCTCCTTCCTCTGCTTGTTTGAGATCCCCAGACAGCCTGCAGGAAAGTTTCCTGGGCTGAGGAAACAAGACCCTCAAGAGTGAAAGAGATGGCATATACTTGGTGGGAGTCTTTGGCAGAGGTTAACACTTTGACAGCAAAGCTGGTCATCTACTATTTGACTACTGCTTGCATATGTACTGTAACCGGGGGCCCCTTATTTGTTTTTTACCAAACTGACTGCTGCCCTTCGGTAGGGATGAGGAGAAAGATGTCCAAGGTGGATAAAAGGTAATGGTGTAAACAAGAGGTTCAAGTAGACAAGGAGCAGCAGCAGCTGCAAGGGGTGGTGCTCAGGTATGCTCATGGCTCTGTATATGCTGTCGCAAAAGGCAATGACAAGTTGCAGTTACTGGGAGAAGGGTGCAGAGGTGAAAGAGCGAATGCTCCTCTGTACAGATGGAGAGGTGATGGAGCAAGCATGGGCTAATGGTGCTGAGGAGGATGGCAGGACTGGGAGGCAGAGATGTGAGGGTTGGGACAGATGAAGAGGAATGGGATGTAAACAATTTGATCAGTTGGCTCCTTGGGGATGAAGGATTTGACAAAGCTGGGCAAAATTATGTTTGGGGCATTTGGTAGCTCTGAGGAAAGTGCTGGTAGCAGACAGGCTAACAGCAGTAAAGGAGAATTGATGGTGTGAGTGAGATGAAGGAAGTATGGGGGGGATGGGACTGAACACAAGGACGAGAATGGACTAGAAGCAGCAGGGAGCTGTCATCCTAGTGATCCTGAGTCAGCCTCTCTCATCCCAAGCTGTGATATAGATATTCCTTGGTCTTTTCCTCTATAATGAGCTACACCAAGAAGACCAAGCACTTGAAAAGCTTGATTTTTGTTACAGTTTAAGGCAGGAAAATAAACACTTTGAAACAGAAACGATTGACAATGTAAGGCAAAATGTGGATAGAAAGGGATGGTGCTAACTCTTCCCTGTGTTGCCGTATCCTTCCAGGGACGGGATTTGCTTCCAGGCTGTTTCATTCAACTCCAGGTGAATTTCAGCAGATGCTGGCCAGCAGAGGCCAGGCTATGGGTCTGCTCGCAGTCTCACCCCTGCTGCTGGCTGTGCTGAGTTTTGCTCAGGCCATGGGGACAGCTCGGGTAGGAAGGGACCCTGGCAGGTGTCTTGCCCAAACCCCCTGCCCAGAGCAGCGTCTGCAGTGAGGGCAGGCCTGGAGGCTGCTCAGGGCTTGCCCCGGGTGTCTGGAGAAACCTCCAAGGATGGAGCCTGCACGACCTTGCTGCCTCCCTGCCCTCGCCGGCAAAAGGTTTTGTGCTGCTCTCCCAGCCTGGAGGCTCTGCTCGTCCCGGGCAGCAGAAACACCTCCCGCCACACGGGGCTCTGCAGGGAAGCGCAGCCGGCCCCCCGGGGAGCAACCCCCCAAAACCCCACAGCAGGCGGCCCCGGCCCCGTGGGGGGGGCTGGCGCGGGCAGCAGCGGGGCGCTTCCCGAAAGAGTGGTTGCCGGTTAGCTCAGTTAGAGCGCGGTGCTAATAAACTCGAGGTCGCGGGTTCGGTCCCCATACCGGCCACTTTTTTTTTTTAATTTTTATTTCCCCGCGGAAGCCGGTCCCGGGGAGGGCCGGGAGGTGAGCGGAGTCGTCGGGGCGGGAGCACCGGGCAGGGTGTGTGTCCTCCCCCCCGCCCCGGGAGCCCCTTTCGGGCGAGGTGGTGGGGGTGCAGCGGGAAAAGGGGGTTTTTCCGCTTCGGTTCCCCGGAGGAGGAGGATGCGGGGCGGTGCGTGCCGGAGGAAGAGCCCGGGAGGCGGCGCGGGCGGTGAGGGAGGGGCTGCGGCAGGGCCCGGTGCCCAAGGAAAGTTTGGTGGCCAGGAGAGCCGCCGGGGCAAGTGGCTTCCCCCTAATCCGGGGATGTAGGGGTGAGCTGGCAGGAAAGCAAGCAGCTGCGAGCGGTGGCAAAAGCCAAAACTGGAGCACCTGAGGGTGGGGAAAGTGGGGAAGGGGTTTGCAAGGGAAAGGGCAGGGAGGAGGCCAAGCGGAATAATCAAAAATGCAAGAGGAAGAGAAATATGTAGGTAGAAAGTGCACTTGGACAAACTTTGAAATCTTTCCATGGGACATCACATCATTCAGTATCTTTTGCCTCGGAGCATCTTCCTCATCTTGTGCTGCTGTTAATTAGCAGTAGGCCTGAAGAAAGTTTGCAGGGTCCCGGGTGTTCCTTTCTTTCCCTTCACAATCATAGTTAACTAAAATTTCCTGTTGGCTCTCTAGCTCATTACTCACTGAGAACTCTTCATAACCCTTTGGTAGTTTTCTCTTGCCAGAGGCTGGAACCAGTGATGCTGAAGTGAGTAGGGTTTATTTCTCCTTTTTTCTTTGGAGCAGGAGGACAAACTGCTCCAAGATCTCCCTTGGCAGCCTGATTTAGCAGAGAATGTTCCGAACTCCTCTTGAAAGCGGTCCCTGTACAGTATTGAAATTTAGATATCCATATAGGAGATATCCAGGCTTGGCAGTCTGTGCCAAGTGAATTTTTATTTATGAATTTAGGTAAGAAAAAAATTCCAGGCCAAACTGAGATGTTCTAATAGAGTAGTAGGGTCTGCAAGAGTGGCTGAGATGGATCTCTGTTGGCTCAGCTGGCCTGTATCAGGGTGTTTTGTTGCTCAAACTTCTCTTAGGAATTCAAGGCAGATACTATTTTCTCCTGTCTGCCTCTAAACTGAAATGGGATTTCTCCAGAGGATGGAAACTTTTTTGGTTTTCCTCGTAGAAACCAGTGGTTTCATTACTGGAGCTGCATACGGTAAGGCCACAGCTGCTTTGGGAAAATGTTTTGAGTTAACAGCATTTTATTGATTTCTTCCACAAACTTGCTAATATGCCCTTCACTCTCCAGGCCTGCTGCTTTTAAGGCTTCTTCCAACTGCAGTGTTTGATTCAAAATAAGTGGTAATAATCAAAAAGAAAGAAGGAAGAAAAGCAGGTTACATTCATTTCAAGGTCAGTGTTTCGACATTGCATCTTCCCTACAGTGTTGCCAAGGTACAACAGGGGCACACGAGAAGTGTTATTCCAAAGTCACAATGTAATTTTTAAATCATACGGATGAATATTCATGTTATCTAGCATCCAAACTGCTGTCATGACTCCATCAGATGTCAAGGGAGAGTAATGTGGTGCTGGTTTGACCTTCTGTCTTGCTACTCCACTCAATGATCCTCCTCAATTCCTTTGGGTCCAGTTATAGTGGTCAGGACTTGACTGCGTATAATGGCATACATTTTAAATGAAATTAAAGGAGCAACAGCACAGTGGTTTGTTTCAGGAAAAAAAAAATTGGGAATAATACTGCTTTGTTTTATATTTCCCACACTAGGAATCAGAATTTTATTGCAGCTATGTTGTTATAGAGCAAAGTCCTTGCTGTAAGCCAAGGTGATGCAATGGCTCCTTGGCCACTTTTTCAGTTTGGTTTGAATTGCTTATATTTAGTGTGGTTTTTCTTGGCGGCCAGGGTTGTATGGGCATATTTTCCCTAAACTTAATTTCAGCAGATGGTTGTCAGATTGTGAGGGTCAGCCATTGTCCCTAGGGGAGTCATTCCAGAGCCCATTCTTCAACCTCAAAAACTAGTTGGAGAATAAAAAGAGATTAAACAAACAAACCCATATCGTGGTATAATGCTCTCGTGAGGACAGCAGAGGAATTTCCATTCTGAATGGTCTGCAATGGCAGATGCTGGGGCATATTCTGGGGTTACTGTTTACTATTTCATTTAACCTGTAATCAGACTGCGTAACACTGAGCCTGGAAGGCGCGTTGGTTGCTGTGTGCTTAAAAAGCGTGGTGTGAAACACAGCTCCACTGCACACAGTGGACAGTGGTGGAGAGGAGGAACCTTTCTTATTGCCAATTTGACAATGCTGAACACTGACAGTTGAGGAGGACCCTTCTTGCCAGTCTAGCCAAACATCATGTTACCACTTCAGATATTAACTACTGTGTTTTAGAGTTACACAGACCAAATAAGCCAATTTGTTTCATAGCCTTCACTGAGGTCTGCTTTTCTCTTTGATGCATAAAATACTACTAGGAGGGCTCTTAACTTCAAATAGTTGAAGCTAACCAGAAAGTGGGCTTACACCGTATTAAATTTCAGTAGATGTGTAATTATTCACTCAGTAATGTTCTGAAGCATTTTTCTTCTGGCCATGTCACAGGTTAATTTTATAATTTCTTATATTGTGTTTTACTAGAGCATTTATGTGTCTTGTGATCAGGGTGGTTTATTCATTGAGTTTTCCATTAGGGGTCTTAATTATGGTGAAAATCTGAGTGGCAAGGATTCATCTGGTATCAACTGTGTAACATGCAGATACAATCCAGAAACAACATTATTGAAATCAAAGGCAGGATGTTGTGGAAGGGATTTTTCTTTAGATTAACTTGTGTGTCAAAGTGTAAGCATTAATGCTGTTATCGTAGGTGAAGCTTAACCTTTGAAAACTGGAGTTTAGTGTTTACCTTCCATGCAACAGAAAAAAATAGCAGCTCCATCAAAAAACCGAAGTCTGTCACAACCCCAAACAAAGGTTTTCATTTAAAGTTGTTGTGAGCAGAGATGCGGGTGTGTGTGTGTGTGTGTGTGTGTTAGGAAATGCCATAGAAACAGACCCAGGAAGGAGCTGCCAGCCAAGAACGTGGCTGAATGGGCTCAGGCAGCCCAGTGCTGTGGAGTCTGGGATCTGGCTAAAAGGAGCTGGGAGCTGTAAGCAAATCCCAACAACCAGCCCCCTGTTCAGGTCCTCTCGCATCTCAGAAACAAGGGTTATTCAGGAAAGGGATGCTGGCTTTCAGGTTTTTTCTTTGCGGCTGAAACAAGGACCCTGATTTTTTGTCTTGCAGCTTACGTTAGAACTGGGTAACTATACTTACTGCTGAAGCTGGAGAAATATTTTCTTCCAATTTGTGTGTTCTTAGAAAGCAATTGTTAAAATGAAGTATGAGCAAATCTGAGTAATGTCTTAAAACCTGAGGAAATGTGTGATGGGCTGGACTTGAACAGGAATCAAATCTTTGCTCTTGAGATACTGTATAAAAGGATTAAGTAACTTTGCTCTAGCAATTTCTCCTACAATTTTGAACTAATGCCTGCCTGTTGAGTTACTAAGTTTAAATAGCCAAGCAGTTCTTTTTTTCATTGTGGAAGAATTTACCAGCAAGGCCCATAGTACAACAGGGCCACGTGAAGGTCATCGAATACTCATTTAAACATGTACCATGTATAAACAGGTGGAAGGTGAGTGTGAAAACATCTGGCTCCTGCTGGGTATTTGTACTTGTTTTGCAAAGAACATATAAACTTCTCTTGTTTAGCAGGAATAGCTACAGCTATCTGCCAATTCCATGTAAGGCTCTTTGTGGTGAGGTACAAGAAGTGTCCCATGTAATCTGTATCTGGTCACTTGTTTCACAGGGAAAATAAGCTTGGAGGTAACATAACCTTTGGCAGTATTCTCTCAAAGCCTAAAAGGAAGTATGTCAAAGTCTGGGTATGAATTTTCTTTTTTGGAGATGAAGAATGCAGTTTTAGAGACAAATGATATGAACATATGTCATGTCACTTTTGTCATTGACAGGTAACATAAGGAACAATGAAGGGCAGTGGGGGTAGTCTGGAGTTTGGCATCATGATTCTATGATCCTCAGACTTGTGTGGAAAAAGTGTCGTGCTGCCCCACAGGGGGACAGCAAATGACAAGTCCCTAATATTTGGTAGGACCAAGGCTGATCATGCTTTCTGATGTTCCTCAATAGACAGTATAATTATTAAACTTTGAGGCTTATCTGAGTCACAGCTGGCTATTATCACACCTTTTGGAAGCAAATATCTGCTTTTCTATTAAATGGTTAAAACCACTACATACGATGCAGACTGAAGCACACTCTGACTTGGCTTCCTAATGCTCTTGGGGGGAGAAATTGTCTTGTTCTAAGCTTAAATCTAAACAAGAGAGGGGAAGACGAGGTTGGAGATAAAATCCTGTAGTCCTGACATCAACTCCCTAGTGGTAACCCACAGCTCATACTCCCTCCTTGTATGTGCTGTCTATTAAAGCAATCTTGAAAGCACAGAGCAAGTGGACCAAGCAGGACAGCACATCTCTTGCATGCTGTTCTGCAAGCTTGACAAACCCTTGTGGTGGAGTTCACGGAAAGCAACTCTGGCACTGAGCTAGATGGTCGCAACTCATGCTGTCAAGGTGTGGGACAACTGTTAAGGTGGGTTAGTTTTAAGAAATGAGCACATGACATTATACCCTTGAAAGAACGCATACCAAAATGGCCTTCAGCTGCTGTTTCTGCCACTTGGACTGCATTGCCGAGAAGTGGTTCAGTCCGCAAAGCGCAGTGTGGGTTTCACTGGGGGTCCAAACCTAGGCATTAGAAGGACTTTCTAGTCCCTGTGGCTTTCTTCCTCAGCCAGAGAATTCAAATACCTGGTTGCTCCAAGGTCACAGAGACAGGTGTCAGTCTCATGGCTTTCAAGCACAACTGGGAAAACGCTTTCTTTTCAGCTAGTGTGGGTTTTGCATTTCTTTGTGTTGGCTTTGTAGAGAATTCCACTGAAGGTCAGGGAATGGGGGAGTTGAAGAAAATATGGTTCAAGCAGCAATTTATTTGATACATAGAGGAAACGCACAGATAATTGTCATGTGCCATGAAGCTTCACTAGCTTAATAAAAGCATAGCAAATATAATTCTGTATTTTACCACAAAGTATTTCATTTCAGCAAAACCAAGAGCAGTGTGGGCCCAGCATCTGACTAAGGACAAATGCTTTTGACTCCATGCCTAAGCCTTCAATTCATGTCTGTCTTTCCCCATCTCTGTGCAAAAAGGGGAGATGCTTATTCTACTCAGGAAGCACTCTTGAAAATCCACAGAGAAGCACTACAAAAATCTATCTCTGTACAAAAAGAGGTTGTTACCTTACTGTATTCTAGCTGTAGGACAACAATCTGTTGGGCTCATCTGCACACCTTCTAGTGGTAGATGAACACTGGCAAAAAAAGTAACTTGTCTGGTGATGAGTTAAAAAAAATTAGCCATTAGAATATGTTTAAAGTATGTATTCATTTCTACTAGACAGAAAGCATGCTGAGATTTTCCTATGGTGATAGAACTTTTAAAAGTGGGAATTTCTGTCTAATACTGGTTTTAATGAGGAAATTGGATTTTCTCCTTTCATGTGTATATACTTCTGCTCTTTTCCAGCTTTGTTCTCTAACAGATAGATTTGCAGTAACTCTGTCAGCAACATAAAGGGCAAATTTTCTTTTAAGCAGCTGAGGCTCTAAGGAGCTGGTGTTGGAGCAGCAGACAGAAAATACATTTTTATGGTATAGTTTGGTGGATATACTGACCAGGGTCTTCCTTCAACAGCACTTACGAAAATATTTTCTTTTTAAGGAATGAATCTGAGGTACTGTAACTCTGGCATTTCGTGGGCCTGCATACACGTTGTTGTTCTCCTTTGTCTCCTTTTAGATAGCTATTCTGGTAATAAGCTGCTGAAGGCAAGCTGACTGGTTTGAAGTTTAATTTTTTTAATGAGGGGAGAGAGAGACTGCAGGGATGAATAACTAGAGAACCCCAAAGGTCATTCTCTTCAGCTCTTGGATTATGTTTCTAGCTCACATGATGCCTTTTCTTTCTGTAACCCTGCTAATATGACCTGGTCTGAAAAAGCAATGTTATGTTATTGTGTACTTCACCAATGCAAATGATTCTTCAGTTACTTCTTGCAATATCTGGCAGTCTTGCTAATGGCAGATGCCAGACAGAATGCTTTTTGCTCCTTGACAAAGGTTGTGGCTCTCCAAGAAAAAAAAAAAGGGACTCAGTTTTGTCAGAAGTTCACTGAGACTTAAAGTACAAGGATGAGCTTTGTAGAGTGAGACTATGCCTTTCTGCTAGGCCAGTTCTGTTTTCTGACTACAGATGCATTTTTGTTTCTTCTACAACCAAAGGCAAAACTGGTTGTAGCTTTGGACAGTTGCCTCCAGTTGGTAAGAAATTTGAGGGAAATGTCATGATTATAATGATTAGTAAGGGAGGGAGGGTCAATAGAGGGTGGCAGGAGCCCAGAATAGTCGGCTGTTCTTATGGTTCTTCCACTCACTGCAAATAAAACTCTGGCTGTACCCCAGCACTCATCTAAGTGGAAAGCATGATAGGAAAATATTTTATTTCTCCCCAGCTACTGAGTGGGGCTGGTGTCTTAAATGTGTTGTTCAGAGCATTTCTGCCTGGCCAGGGAGATCAGCCAGAAGCCTCAGGGCCTTTTCATTCTCCCTTGCCATGTCGTGTAATGGTCTCCTGCTTGTGAGCTGTACCAAAAGAGCCATGAAACTACCAGGAGATTAGAAATGTATAAACCCAGGCAAAACCCAGGAAATCTGTGGAGGAAGAGGGAAGGCATAAAATTCTGCTAAGATACAACTGCTTAGACTCCCAGAAATTTCTAATGTCATTAAGTTTCTACAAGTGAGATGCCAGTCTCTTTAACTAGTTGCATTTCCTTCTGACTTTTCTGGAGGGACAGTCCTGTCCAAGGCTTTAAATTCCCCTTGAAGCGAAAAATGCCAACAATGAAATTCTTGACACTTGAAAATTCAAAATATATTTCAGTCAGTGGAAATACACTCCTCCTTTTGACAGGAGGGAATTGCTCTGATTTTGCCATGTTAACTTCGGATATTTGGGATTTTTCCTAACCTGAGTGAGAGCAAAGTGTTGATCTTAAAGGGAATCACGCATAAATCCCAAATTTGGGTCAGGCCAATCTGTTTTGATTTGGACTTTTAATAGATAAACTGAAATACCTAATGAAAAATTACTCTCTGCATATTTCTTAACTGTTGATAAGCCTGGGTATATTTCACAAATATATGACGGAAACTTTATTTACACTAGGGATATTTCAATGAGCATGCATTTTTCAAAACTGTAATTTTTGATGGAGCAATTCCTGGTTGGTTCTATTCTCCAGCAGCATGTAATATTTGAATGAAAGGACATCTCTGGCCTTTTAGATTAGTGGTATTTACAAAACCGTTAGATGTCTAAATATCACATCAATTTTGTGTCACATCTAGGTGTTGATGGAAACAGACCTACTGTGCGGCAAGATAGGTTTTTCATCACCTCTAGAATGACTTTAATTCTTTCTTGGAAGTATTGACTTCCAGTCTAATCACTTTAGAATGGTCTTTAACTGCACTTAAGTTATCTGAATGTTTTGCAATTGCTTAGCCTCATCCTATTTCTCACAGATCTTGTATCATCTTAAACAATTATATTCTCTTGTTTCTATGGCTTTGAAATACTTAATGTCCTGTAGCTTCCACTAATGTTCTTTTTCAGTCTGAAACAGAGGAATATTCAGCCCCCAAATGGTACTTGTCCCGTCTATTCACAGTTGCTTTAATATGTGTATAGCGCTTCTTCCAGCACATGTACTGTCACGGATACATTTACGGACATACGCCTTGGATTTCTGAACCCAGCCTGAGTGTAGTTAGGTGTACATATTTGACAACTGAAATCACGTTCTGGTCAACATTGATCTCTCCAGCCTGTTAAGTTATCTCTGCTAGGCTCTAGTTCTAATTTGTAAATCCTTTTGTGATATTGAGATCTAGGTCAGTAGTGTCAAACTTCATTTGGTGACTTAAGTAGGCACCAATGGCCATGAGCTACAGTACTGCTGAAAAATACTTAGCATGCCACACTAAAAAAAAAAGTTCAGTATATCTATCATACTGGGAGAGCATTACCACTGTTTTCCTTTATAATTACTGTACATAATTAGATGTGACATTAAAACTGTCTTTATCTCTAGCTATTCAATTTTAATCACTATGAGGCTTAATGGTACACTTCTTCTGGGCTCCTAGTGCAAGCAGAAACAGCCTTCTGAAACTTCAAAGGACAAAATGGTTTGTTCCCAGGCAGATGAGGGTCTACACTGTGTTGCTGTACAGGCACTCTTTGCTTTACAAAACCTTTACCACTATTTTAATTAGAAGTACATGTGGATTAGAGAAGCCTCTAAATCCAATTAGAGGTTGGACTATGTGAGTGAGCAGTAGTGGTTTACCTTCCCCTTGTTTCTCCTCTTAATATGGGGGTCTGGAATATTTATGGTACATAGTGCTAAGTTTTCTTCTCTGAAACACGTGAAGCTTCAGCCCAAGATTGTCCTCTCTGTTTACAGTTGCTTTACTACACGTATGGTGGTGCTTCAACACATGTACTACCACTACGATACACTAAGTTGCATGCCAAGAGTCCAGTACCTGTTCTGGAACTACCTTCCTTTCATTGCCCCTTCAGAAAGGCAGCTATGTGTGTATGAGTGTTTATTTATATTTTGTACTGTGATATTTTCACATTTCTTTTTTTGCTTCTGAATCTGAATCAGCCTGGGCTCCTAGGATTTCATATCTCTTTAGGAATTCTTACCTGAGTGCTTTGCCCTCCTGCTGCCTGGCCCTACCAATTCACTCCTTAAACCTAGGCTTCCCTCAAGTGTATGCCTATAATACTTTACTGTGGAAGATACTTTGGTTTGCAAAGATGAACACTTATTTGAATGCCAAAATGTTTGCTTTGATTTCTTTGTATTGAACATTTAAACTCTGACACTGATTCTGTCCAACTATGCAGGCTTTGTAGCTGTTCCTTCTGTGTGTACATCAACTGTTTTCTTTCCTAGCTTTTCTTCCATGTTGAGATGTGTTGCAACTGATCTGTTTCATTGAAGTGTATCCCATACCTAGGGCAGGTTCAAACCTGAGGGACTCCGAAGTGGCAAGTCTTGTATTATCAGTCTCCCAAGGCAGTTGCTAGCTGCAGTATGTTTTGTCTCTGGCTGGTTTGAAGTTCCTTCCATCTGACATCAGTTCTGAAAGCCTTTATGCTAGAAATAGTAGGAGAGAGAATTATTTTCTATTTATAACTTCTGAAGAGGGCAGGAAAAACATTTACATACATGAGGTTTTTAGAAATTCCTTGTACATTGTAGGTCTAGCTCAAATGATAATGCTGCCTATATATTCTAATACAATTAAAAAAAAAGATAAATTTCTTCCAATCTGGACTTTTTTTTTCCCCCAAAGCAAGAGTAACTGGTACAGAAAGTGAATATATAACATTCATCTTTCCTACATATGTAATTTTTCAAGGAATGGAATATTAATGGAGCATCAGAAAAATCCCTGTTTAGGAGGGAGAGGGAGGGGGAAACAAAATCTGAGAAACTGTTTTTCTCCTCCGAATGTCCATGCAACTCTGCATTACGATGCAGCACATACCACTCTCACCTAAAAGCTTGTGTTCTGAGGTTCTACAGTTTTCATCAAATGCCCAGACAGAGCATCGTAACCCTCTGCAAACTTGCACTTGATAGGCTGGCAGTGGTCCAAGTGCTGGCAGAAGCACTTGCACAAACACAAAACGTTAGCTTTTTCTTCTCTGTTTTCAGCCAGACACAATTCAGCAGCATTCCAGATGACAGGCCTTCTGTTAAGTAAGGGGGAAGTGATAAATGCCTTCAGAAGGGAAATTGTGATGCAGTGGTATCAATTCAGCATAGTCTTCCTCTCTGGTTAGTTTGAGCCCCAGCTAGTTCTGCTTAGCTGCCTGATTTGGATGATCAAAGATGATTGAGCCCATTCTGCTTGCTCACAGCTGCAAGCCCTTTTAAGATAAATCCAAAGGGACTCCAGTGTTCTGAGAAGGTGAAGGGGGGAAACTAAGTTAAAGATGGTAAAAGGGGCAGAGCAAACACTATTACCATGGCTAAGTATGTACCAGCTCTTCATGCTGCATCAAATTACACCGAAGGATACTTTTGTTAAAACTGGACAATTGCATAGGGTTTTATTTGCTTTTGCCACCTAGTCCTCCTCTAAGCTGAAAATGAGCTGTGAGGCTGACATACCGCTGTAGAGACTTCTGCTGGCTTTCTGTGTCAGCAAAAGGTATGTAAGCATAGGGAGATAAGAAAACCAGCTCCTCTTCAATTTCTGCTGGAAGCAGCCAAGGCAAGACTGATTTATCTCTGGGAAAGATGTTGATGGCTGTCCAAAGTATTGAAGTCCCACCTCTGAAAGCATAGAAATAAAGTGTCTGCTTCTGACTAATATTTATTAGAGCTTTTACCCTCCTCCCTTTCTGTTCTTTGTCCAGTAGGAGCGAGAGGGGGTGAAGAGCACTGGTGTCCTAGGAACTCTTGTCTGCTGTTAGTCATTTTCAGAGAAGAGTCACTGCTTACTGTGACTCTGCATTTCACCAAGAGATGCATGAAGTTTCACTACAGGCAGAAAGAAAAGTTACAGAAATATGCTTTAGTCTGACTGTTTTTCTCATTCCCTACAGACAGGTGCTGTCACCCCCTGAAAGAGAGGGTTGTAATACCCATGCAGAAGAACTAAGATCAAAGGATCAATCACACCCTAATCAAAATGATCGGTTTAAAAAAATACCATGTAAGCTAAATCTTACTTAATTTTGCTGTAGCCGAGGTCACTGCAGGTCTGGCTGAATTAAAAGGCCTTAATCTGAGAGCACAAATGCCAATGAGGATGTGATACTTTGCATGAATTTTACATGTGCCTGTTCCTAGCTCAAAGCTAGGACGCCTCCATGGACAGTGTCCTCTCCTGCTGTTGCCAGCACAGCCTTTGCCCCTGCTGCTCAGGTAGTGCTCCTGGCAAGTGTGGGCATTGCTGCCCTAGAAAGAAAAGGTGGTAATTGGGTGTTACAGGTAAACCAGAGCTCTGAGGTGACTGGGCAGGGTGTACGAAAGTTTATAATGAGAGGCATAGAAATGGTGAATGAGGAGAGATTGTTCAGTGTCTCTTAACCAGAGCAACAAATGAAACTCTGGTGACGGATCAAACCAAATACGAGGCTCATCCTCACACAGCACACTTAAAGCATGCCAGGAGGTGCCACAATTTACATGGTCACAAAAGCGATTGACTCAGTTCAGGAAGGAATGTTTCTTCAGGGATTTTAACTGCAAAAGCCCTGGGAAGCCCGGGAGGGCCCTGGGGTGAAGGTTGCTGATAGCGGGGAAGGGGGTAGTGTTGCAGAAGCATCCCTGCTTGATAATTTAGTTCCTGAGGCTCTGCTGTTTCTACAGGTGGGCAGAAGACACTGGCCTGGGTGAACCTTTGGCCCCTGTACTCTTCTTGCAAAACCTTCTAGTAAACTCAGAGCAGATACAGAAGGTATCTGGGGTGTGTTTTGCTTTGGAGGAGAGGAAGCAGCAGAGACAACTGCTTTCTGTGGTCAAAGTCTGTCCTGTTATCTGAGAATTGATTTTTTTTTTTCAGTGACTTAAGCAATAGATCTCTGCTATCCTTTTTATTTTTCTTTTATAATAGATTTCTTTTTGCCCTCTTTAGGTAGTGATAATCTAGTTTAAGGAGAACCTTTGGTTTTCTGCAAAAGTTTTGACTGTCCTATGTATGTGTAAATACATACTTACGTATATCTACATCAACTTCAGAAATTAATGGGTTTTTAACCACTTTGCTGTAATGGTAGAGCATCAGGTATATCACAGAATCACAAGGGTTGGAAGGGACCTCAGGAGATCATCTAGTCCAACCCCCCTGCTAAAGCAGGTTCACCTAGAGCATATTACACAGGACTTCATCCAGGCGGGCTTTGAATAGCTCCAGAGAAGGAGACTCCACAATCCCCCTGGGCAGCCT
>BOSO01003867.1:66340-117799 GCA_018403395.1 Gorsachius goisagi
TCATATTCAACTGAAACCTCTTGTGTTTCAGTTTGTGTCGATTGCCCCTTGTCCTGTCGCTGGACGCCACTGCAAAGAGACCAGCTGGTGAGAACTTGTTTTCCTTGAAGTACAGCATTTGCATACACTGCAGGGTGGCAAGTTAAAACTTTGACAACTTGATCCTTATTTTTTCACAGAGAAGTTATTCTGAAAAGCCTGGGAATAGCACAATATGCACCATTCAGGCTTTGCACGAGCTACTTGCGTGTTTGCAAAGGCAAGGCAAATATCCTAAGTGTAGCTACACTATGAAAGCAGATTAATAATGTTTGCAAAGGAAGCGGGCATGAAGAACAGTGAAGCTAATGTAAGAATCCACCTGACAGATGGTCTAGCATAAGCTTTCTGTATTTCTGTGGTTTCACAGTGAATCTGGTTGTCCACATGCTAACTTTGGGGCATAGGAACATAAAAGGACCTGGATAATTAAGTCCATTCTTCTATGGCAGGCAACAGCATCAAATAATCCTATCATAAATGTACTAAAACCACATTTCCGCTGGCTTCACACTATCCAGCAAAACTGATTTATGATCTCTTGAGTAGTTGAGCTGCACATGTTGCCTGCCAGTTGCCTGCACTTGACAGAATTTGTAGCAAGTGATCAAGATGATCTTCATTGTTAAAAGAATAAAATTCCAGTTCACTAGGGGGGAAAAAAACCAAAACACAGCAGACAAGGAAAACAAGTGAGGTGTATTAATGAGTTGAGAGCAAATATTGGGATCAACATTTCAGACTTATCCTCTGATTAAGAGTATAGAGGCTGCTTTCTAAGGACAACTGAGTAAAGAAAAAGGACTTCACTTGACTAGTCTACGATCACATACTGCAACTCACATTCAAGTGGTATATGTGGATTTTAGTGCCTGGCTTTGCATATTCACATTTGAAGACTGTATTCTATTTGTTCCCAAGCTCATTGTATTAAGAGCTAACAATAGGAACTTAACAAATTAATTTTTTCTTTGCATTAGGTCTCAAATGGAAAAGGTTAAAAGACCTGCCAGGGTAAAAAAAAAAAAAGTATTTTGTAGTTGTGATTTACAATAGTAGCTTGTCTTATCTGTATCATCACTCTATGATGAAAGAGAAAAATGTGAGAAGCAACAAGAATATTTCATCATAACAACAGCAACAATGTTCTTTATCATTTTGGACTTGTCACTCTTGAAATGATTAGATACTTGTCCAATGTATAGTAGGTGGTGTGTTTCCAGAATGTGTTAATGAATTGGATGTTTTGAGATGCAAGCAGAAATTTTTAAAGATATCCCATAAAGGTTTTCTGAGTTTTGTTAAATTATCTGAGAACTATTGGATTTTTCTTATTCCACACATCTTTTTCTGTGGATGTCAGTAACTTTTTTTTGACCTAACCTTTAGTACATCTCTGTGGCATTTCCTCCTGTAATCAGGTTAGGCTTCTTTTCCCATTTACTGGCTAGTTTGGGGAGATGAAGAGGTTAATGGGCAAGGCATTCCTTCTCTATTTGTCCTTTCTACTGCCTTTCTTCATCCCTCTCCATTCATACTGCTAAGAGGAGTGCTAACATTCAAAATGGATGAGATGTTGTTTTAAAATCAGTAATTTGGCTCCCCATGCTACTAGTTGAATATGAATCTCTTTAATAATGTTGTTTGTTCTTTCAGTAACAAATCTTCATCAGTGCCGGATGCTCTGTCAGACAGAGTTGGGGTTACGAGACTGTGTATGTTCCACTGTACTGTAACCATATTCTGTAGATAGTCCAGACTCGTGCCCCCAAACAGCCTGCATTCTCACAAGAATGATCTTGCCAGGTCAGACAAGGTCCACTTAGCTTAGTATCCCATCTCTGATAATGGCCAGTAATGTCTTGCGGAGGATGTAGGAGCAGGTCTGGCATTAAGCAGTATTTTCCCAGAATGCTCTCCCTGACGGAGCGATTTGTGACACAAGGGCATCCTGGGCCAAAAGTGGTTATTTGTATTAATAGCCCTCAGCAGGCTTTTCTGTAGCAGTGTCCAGTCTTTTTCTGACCTAGGGAAATGCAGCCATGATGTTCTGTGGCAAGGAGCTCTACACCTTAACTTCACGTTACTTCAAGAAACACCTTGGGCTTGATACTTCTACCTCTGAGTTTCTCTTGATGCTGTACTCCTACCTGCTCCACAAGTTCTTTATTTTGAAGCTGGTAATCATTTTGGCTTTATACTCAGTACCCACAGTTGTGTATGGTTTTTACTGTACCTGCCCTCACTTCAAGCTTTTCTAGGTGACATGCAGGATGTGCAGCCACTGCTCACCAGGCCTGGTGCTTGCAGGACTGACTGGAATTTTCACCTGGTTTGGACCAGATTTGTTCTTTTTTTCCCTTCAGAGGAGGTTAGTGCTCAGTATCTCCTTTAGAGTGAAGAGAGGGCTCAACAGCTGTGAAAATTAGGCCATTAATATCTGTTTACTGGAGCCTCTGAACTTTTTGGCAATGTTTCTGTTTTTTTGAAATGGATCTCCTGCAGTGCCTTCTTCATGGCTCGGTAGAAGTGTTTTCCTGAACTGCAGAGAATCAAGATGCTTTAGTTTTGCCTGTGCGATAGTCGCTGCTACTTCCTAACAGCTGAACTGAGCATTAGTAGAGTTTAGGTACAGAAATAGGACATTAAGAACTAGGTCATGCTTTTCCAAGAAAGACAACTATCTTCCTCTGGACAGATCAGTACTGAAACTCTGCAAGTATGTTCCTCTGAGACAGAGGCAGGTTGAGGTTATATTTCTTTACTAAGCTGGTTTGATGCAAAAAGGACTCCAAAGAAAAAAAAGCTTCCTCCAGATTGCCCTTATTGGTATTCTGTTAAGACAATAAAAGGTGCAGAGCTGTTTATTTAATCACTTTCTACTCTTTCATGTTTCCTGGGGAACATGGGTAGATGTAGAGACCTGCACTTGGAAAGGGAAGATAATTGGCTGGCCTCCTTCAGCAGAAGGTATACAAGAATACCCTTCAATGATCTGCTTTTTTGCCCTGTGTGCAGCTGCAATTTCAGCTTTGCCCTTGAAACACAGATTAAGCAGTGCTGCCAACTTGTATTCTTCTGTCAAACATTTCACTGGCTTGGGTGTCTGTACACAGCTTATGATGTACGTCCTCTGCCAGGGTTACTGCGGCTTGGTGCTTGGTTGTGGGGTGTTTCTTCCTCTTCAGCAGAGGATGCAATTCAGATATTTGTTTGTCTGCTCCTGAGATAACGTGATTCCTTGTATTTTCTGTCTTGAATATTCCAAATTTGTGTTGTCGCTGCTGAGGAATTCATTGACTGTGAAATAAAGCTGCTCCTGCACGGGAACTTGTAGGGGAGGGTATCACCCTGCACAGCAACTTTCTGGTTCTTTACTGTAGAGCTCTGCCTCTTAGGCAGCCAGCCTCAGCTTCATCTTCCTGGCCCCTTCTCACTTAGTTTGCTCTTTTCTTTCCAGGCAGCATTTCGACAACAAAGCTGCAGGCGGGTCTGCATACATGTTGTCTCACAACCAATGCACCCATTGCTGAGAGAAATTCACTGACTTTAATGTTAAACGTGCTCACCCCTTTCCTTAAAGTTAAGTATTTGCCACTCTTCAGGGCCAGCTGAACCAGCGGCTCCTACAGAGACAACATTTGAAAGCATGATTTCATATTTGTAATTTGAGAAATTCCTAAGGAACAGGCAGGTTCTTGGGTATGTCAACCTTATTCACCTCCAAAGCTACTTATGGGCAGTTGCTCTGTTGTCCTTTTCTTTTGCCATAGTGTGTTTTTAAAATGGGCCAGTAGATCCTTCACAAACTCCAAAGCTGTGGCATTTACTTTTTCATGAGGCTTTCTGGCTTGACTTCCGATTCTGAAGTGGTAGTACACCCGTAGGAGTGTTTGCCTCTTGGACATAGAAGGGCCACAATGTTCACAGTCATGTTACACATGCTTGTACCCTTCCCGTGCCTGCAAGTTTCCTGGTGTATATTGGGTGTTCCTGCGGAGTAAAGCATTGGTGTTGGGTGGCAGAAATGATGCGCGAGGCCTGAGGCGTAGCAAAGGTTATAGCATTATTCATCACTGGAGAATCCTCTTATAAATTGGTACATCTACTAGTTTCGAGGCTTCTATTAGTTATAAATATGCTGGCAAGAAAGACCATACTGATATTTTGGTGATGTATCCTATGTGGTGGTTCCAGCAGTATGGAGAATGTCATTTAACAAAACCTGGGAACAACTGCCCAGTTGTGGTTCCAAGTAAAATTCATTTGTAGCTTTCATGGATGGAGTTTTCTTTTGGTGGGCAGTAAAATGCTTGTTTGTGTAGTTTTCTGAGAACACCACTTTGGATCAGTTTTTTTTCTTTACCTTCTTTTAGTGATGTTGGTTAGGATATTAAGTATTATGGTTTTGAGGAGATGCAGTTCTTATGTGCCCAATTCTGTATAGCTTAAGGATGGACTGCTTTTTAGAGGAGATGCAGGGCACCTGAAAACTAAGAGGTTTTTTTAAACTACACTTTTTTAAAAAAATGAAGACATTGAAAGTCAATTAAAAATAAGGCTCTCAACTTAAAAAAAAAAATCAGTGACCTGTCAAAGGCTTGTATTCTATGGTACTTTAGAAAACTTCTGATCTGAGAAAGAAGTAGAGAAGCAAAACTGCTACAGTTTGCTCAGGATTTCAGTCTGTACAAGGTGAACTGAAATGTGCCTCTTTAAATGTTGGAAGGAAACTGGGATATCTCTTTTTTCCTTCCCTTGCTACTCCTAAAGAAGTATCCTTCTGGTATGTGCCATACTTGTGCACTACTGGCATCTTGTCAATCCTTAAGAAAAAACTTGAAAGATCTACTGCATTTGGTCAGCCAGTAAAAACACTCATTTAAGAAACAGAAAGCAAAACCAAAATGAAATCAAAGGAAAACAGAAAAGTGATTTGTGATGACTGTGTGTTCTTCCCATTATTTTTTTCCTCCCCTTCCATTTGGTTAGTCTATTTGTTTTGCAAAAAGTTGTTTTTCTTGTTGAATGGCTTGTACTATACATGTGAGCTACTGCTGTGAATCTGGATGCTGAACTCCATCCTCGCTAACTTACTGGTACCTAAACAACACTGCATGCGTTTTCTGCCCTTGAGTGCTTGAGGGGAGGGTCAGGCAGTCAGGCCAAGGTAATTTCACCTAGAAGTGAGACTAGCTGTCTCTACTGAGAAAAGCAGGACATGGGTGCAGGGAGAGAGCTAACAGGGTAATTTTGCAGGATTTACTTCAGAGTGCATTAGGTCTCGTAGGATCAAATTGTCAAGGGATGTAGGATACATGAGAGTCCTTGGCGCGGTGATACCTCCACTGTGGTGTAGTGGGATTCTTGTGACAGTGACACCTCCCCTCCATGGCCCTTGGTCTGAATTTGAGCTCTGCAGGGGGATGCAGTTACTTACATCAGTAATAAACTCTAGGTAAGCTGACTGAGGTGCAGACCCAGAATAAAGCTTAGAAGAGGGCATCAGGGGCTAGAAACCAATGCGGTTGCTCAGCAGTGTAGTGATTTTTTAAAAAATTATTTGTATTTTAAACACTTGCTCAATCTTGCTGTTGCAAAACTCAAGTCTCGTGTAGCCTTTCAGCTCTTGGGAGACTTCATTTTCACTCAGTTTGGATGCAGTCCTTTTCTATGTGTTGGATTTATTGCAGGATTGACTGAGGAGGTTACATTCATTCAAAGCTGCCTTCTGAATTTTTTCAAAGCATTTGCATAGTGGAAAGATTCTACTAGCTGTATCGAACAGCCTAACAAGCAAGGCATTTGCTTCCTTGTTGACAAATACAGGTATAAATATATATGTATACATACCTTTCCTTAATTTACCTCATTACAGAAATAATACAAACAGCCTATTGTTAAGCTGGAAAGTACTAATAGCTGGCTGCTGGAGGTGGTAGATTTCTCTAAAGTACCTGAAAAATAACCTTTTAATGACTCCAGAGAAGTAAAAAAGCTGTTTTATCAGTAATGAAAAAAGCTATGGATAAAGACATGCCAGCCTAAGGTGGTAGGTACCTATAGCAGGTCCATCCAACCTATAAGCACTGAGCGGTAACTTTGGTTGCAAGAATAAGGCATGGGTGTTTTGTTTGCAGGCTGTGCATGTAGAAAGAGCAAAACAAGAGATTTTTGCCTTGACAGGAGCTGAAGTAGCTCCTCCAAACAGAGCTTATGAGAGAGATACTTGAGGTTTCTGAGGTAGGAAGCTGCCAAGTCTTTGCTCCTGCTGTATTTGAAAAAAGGGTGGATGTTTTGAGAGTGTTTGTAGTTAATAAACCGATTTGCAGATGTTAATCTCTTTTCAGTGACTGAACTGTGTTCTAATAGATGTAGAGCTCTGAATATGGGGCCAAGAGCCACAAACATCAGACTTCTTGGATTATCTGGATGCTGAAACATGAAAATCCACGTTTTGGGTCACTTGATAGAGGGAGGCTTACGGTCTTTTTGGTGGGTGTGATGAGCCCAGAGCAGGACGTGCCTCCCCAGGCATGTGGTGAGCAGTGTGCTGGGGTCCTGTGCCCTGTCAGAGGCCCGCTGAGTGTTGGACCTCCATTGGTAGTATTGCTTTTGGTGTGGCCAGCTTCTCTCTGGCAGCAAGTGTGACCTGAAGTACAGCTGCAGGCAGCTGATAAGTGAGCAGGAGGTGTCCTGGAGCATGAGACTTGGTGAGTTCAATAAGTGCTTTTTCACAGGCAAACAAAGCAAGCTCCTGTTTAAACTTTTGCCAGTCATAACCTTTCTAGTGCTAAACAGCCTATAATGAAGTCACTTAACATGAGACATGGCATTAAGTTATCACAGCTTTATTAACATTCATCTTTGTTTTACCTTTTGATAACATCTTTTGGTATTTCTTTATTTTAGAAGTATGCAAATCAAGCTTGGAGAAATAGCAAAGCAAAGTTGGACATTTCTAACTTTAATGAAATAAGCTGCAGTGACAGAGTAAGGTACGGCAGGTCAGAGATACCAAAGTGAGAAATAGCAAGGGTTTCTCTCAAGGATCAGGCAGTAAAGTCTCACTCAGTAATTTAGGAAGAGAGCTGTTGAATAGCTTAAAAGTATGAGGAGAGCCTCCCCTTGCCTCGGGTCAGAAAAAGGAGTGTGACTTTTGGCTCCTGAGACCCCGATTCTCAGTTGCTCTCTTTGAACCAAAATGTAAGGTAACAAGAAAGAAGGATAGCTGCGATCCACCTTTGTGTTCTGGGACAACTGACAGCTCTTAGGTATAACATTAGAGCAGCTTCAGAGCCTTCTGAAATTGCGCTGTGCTTTGCAAACCATGCCAGCCATAAAGGGACTGTAAGCGCAGGGTCCTTACAGCTTGCATAGTCACAGCTGCTACTCAGCCTTTGGACTGCTCCAAGTCCATCTTGTTCTCAGGATGGCATTTCTAACTCTTCTAGGTCTTTTTTACCTCCATCCAAGTGGAGAAAATGGACTCAACAAGCTCAAGAGCTCTTAAGTTCAGAAGCTCGAGAGCTTTTTATCCCAATGAGCATGAAATCAAGCAAAGGCTGCAGGAGGCCTGCATGGGTGAGCAAGGAGCTCCTGACAAAATTCTGGCACAAAAAGGGAGGGTATAAGAGATGGAAGCAGGGTTAGGTGGCCCACCAGTAGGTAGAGTAACTGTCCAAGCTTGCAGGAATGGGGTTAGGAAAGTCTGTTTTTGCCTGGAGTTGAGTCTGGTAAGGGATGTGAAGGGTGATATGAAGGGCTTCTACCCATACATCAGCAGCAAAAGGAAGGCAAGGGATAACACTGACCTGCTGCTGCATGGGACAGGGCCTCTGGTGACAAAGGACACTGAAAAGGCTGAAGGTACGCAATACCTTCTTCAGCTTGGTCTTTAATGGTAAGATTTACCTTTTAGGACTTCCAGGTCCCTGAGACTAGAAAAGTCTGTAGCAAGGAAGACTTGCCCTCAGTGGCAGTGGGTCAGGTTAGGGAACACTTAAAGTGGTCACACACAAGTCTATGGGATGCCCCCATGCATGCTGAGGGAACTGAGTGATGTAATACTACAGCCACTCTCAGTTACCTTTAAAAAGTCACAGTGATCAGGAGATGACTGACTGGAAGACAGCAAATACCACACCCTTCAAGAAGGGTGGATCCTAGGGAAATACAGACTGGTCAGCTTTACCTCTCTCCTTGGGAAGGTAATGGAACAACTAATCCTGGAAACCATTTCTAGACACATGAATGACAAGAGTGATTGGGGTAATCAGCATGGATTTATGAAGGGGAAGTCATGCTTAACCAACCTGATAGTCTTCTGTGAAGAAATAACTGGCCTGGTGGAGGAGGAAAGAGCAGCGGATGTTTAACCTGTCTTTAATGAGATATATGACAGTCTTTGACAGCATCCTCACAAGAAAACTGATGATGGTACAGGCTATATAACTGGACAGTGAGGTGGACTGAAAACCAGCTGAGCTGCTGTTTGTGATCAGTGGCATGAAGTGTAGCTAGAGGCTAGTTGCTAGTGAAATACCCCTGGTGTCCATACTAGGTCCAATGCTGTTTATCCTCTTCATTAATGATCCGGATGATGGGACAGAGGACTTATGGACTTGTATTGTCCTTCCATCATCTGCAAGCTTGCAGATGATATGAAACTGGAAGGGAGTGGTGGATATGCCAGACAGTCGCGTTGCCATTCAAAGGGACCTGGGCAGGCTGGAGGATTGGGCAGAGAGGAATGTCGTGAAGTTCAGCTAAGGGAAATGCAAAAGTCCTGCACCCAGAGAACATCACGCACAAGTACAGAACACTATCTCATCCAAAGCTGTGCCCAGCTGAAGCTTATCTTTCTGTTCAGCTGCATTCTACTGCTCTTAAAACTGCTGCAATTTGATTCCTGTTTATGAGGTCTTACCAGGCTGTAAATAAGATTAATATGGAGATAACGCTTACAGCTATGGAGCTGCCTAACTCAGACTGAACTTCCTTTAAAAGGTTTAGTGATCCATAATTGCATTCTTTAGTAATTGTATTAAAGCATATTATTTACATTGATCATTTTAGTTGTGCTTCAATTGTTTTTGAATTGATCACAAAGCAACTGACTGTGTTTTGGCTGGTTATCTTTAGAGCTGAACATGAAATGATCAAACCCAGTTTGTGAAAATGTCAGAATAATTTTTAATTTTCTGGCAAAATGTCTGTGAACTGAACACCTCTACACTTATACTTCTTCAAAATAGGAAATCCCAGTCAGTTGCAAAGAGTATATGGGTCTTTGGGGGCCTGCAAAATTGGAAATATCTCAAGAAAGAAAAAGATGATCTCTTTAAGTATTAAGACAGTATTTGCAGGAGATAAGGTATTGATCTTGGATAAGTGAATTTAGGTTATAACCTTGTTCTATCCTTCTACCCGATGTGACCTATGGAAACTCCACGGGTTTCAGGATCTTCAATTTTGTAAATGGTAATAATTAAACTGCTTTCACTTAAAAATTAAAAAATAATATTTTTTTTAGAATTAACTCTTTCTTGGCTGCTTCCTATCTCTTTGACCCAATAAAGTTGAATAATATATTGACATGAAAATTTGAAGAAAAAAATTGAAGAATTCTCATAACTTCTAATTAATTCTTCCTTCTCTCCCCCCTGAGTGTTTAAATTTAATAGCAAAAGAACAACATTGCTGTGTAATTGCCTGCCCTCCTTTCTCTGATGTTTTTTGGAAACTCTTAGCTATGTGTGTGGAGAGAACACAGTCCTGACAAAGCAGCAGTGTTGAGCTTGTCAGAATGGAAAGTGAGTTGCTGGTTGGTGACTGTCACCAAGCTGCTTAGTTCTCCTCCCCATCTCCTTTTTTCCCGACATACCTCTCTTGCTCTGGTAAAATGAAATTTAGTGCCAGACTTGGAAAAGGCAGGCAAAATGGGATACTGGTTTGTATGTATGAAATGTATGCAGCGGCACCACTGAAGGCATCAAGACTGCAGGAATTTAAAAATGAGACTATATTGCAGAAATACTAAGAGAAGGGGTTTTATCTTAAAATTTAGTTTGACCTTCCACATAGGACAGGCTTATTTTGATTTCACAAAAATCACTTCTACTTCACAGTCATAATTTCTGCCTGGGTTGGTGTAGCTTACACCAGCCTTAGGCAGTGGTAGATCTGAGGGCAGGTGTAGGCCTCCCAGATGGCTTCATGTCTGATGTATGTGGTGGCACCTGATGAGGCAGGAGCTGCAGGCTTCTGCTGGAGACATAGCTGGTTAGCAGACTTTCTTTGAGGATGGGGCTCTGCTATGTGAAAATGTACCCCCAGGAGCTACCTCTTCTCCTGCAACCCAGTGCAGCAGCATCTGGTCCAGCAGGTCAACCCATGAGTGGTGCTGGTAGGTGGAGCTACAACAAAAGCTCAGGTCATGGAGGCACATGACAGTCTTGTTGTGCTCTGCCTTGCTCTTGGTATATAACACTCGACAGATCTGTGTATTTCCCAGTGTCTTAATTAGCCTTTTACCATTCCTTTAGGAAAAGGAAATGTATAGTGGCTACTCTGGAGTTGCGGAAGCTGTGGAAAAAGGGCCGAGGCAGAGTGGAATTTGAGCTATCTGTGCCTAACACTCTCCATGATGAGTTTGCTTTAGTTTTTGTCCCTGAAGCTTTTCCTGTGTCTGTGATCAGCTGCATTCAAATTAATGTGGTGTTTCATTATGTACAAACAGGCTGCTGCAAGCAGAATTTATTTGTTCTGCTTCCGTGTTCTGAGCGGTGATGTATGGCTTGCTGCCCACTTGTTGCTTCTGATTGCAGTGTCAGAGCTGGCTTCTTGCTAAGGGATGAAATGAAACAAAAATAGGAAATGTATGTTTGGGTGCTTACCCCTTGCCGAAGCAGCAGAAAGGCTTCAGGTTTCCCTTGCTATGTGGAACTCTTTCCCCTGTCACTTCTAATATTGTGCTTCACACATAGCTAAGGGCCTAATGTTGCTGATGCAACTGTACTTGTTTAATTTTATCCCATTGACTGTGCCACTTAGTGTGCTTAGTCATCTGCTAAAAATCCTTTTGTTAAGATCGAGAACCAAACACAACATCGAGTATTTGATCCTACCTACTTATGCATGGCTAACATCCTTTGCTTTTATGTTTAGCTTGCTGCTACAAAAATAATGAAATATTTATTCAGCTGTTAAGGATCAGAGTTTTCCTTCTCTCATGATTAGATGTTCCTGAGAGAAGCAGAAAGGCTCTGACATACTCTAGCACCGCTGTCAGGAGAGGCTGTACGCTGAGGTGGGGCACACGTTGTGGATTTGATAGGCTAGACTTTTCTTTTTTTGCTCAAAGGAACTGTGGTCAAACCCTTTGAATTTTGGCATGTGTTTTGATGTCACAGGCAGCTTGCTGTGGTCAGCCTGACTCCTGATTGCCTGTTAAACGCTCTGGCTCTTAGGCGGTAGGGTGCTCCGCAGCCTGTCTTTTTGTGTTAGGTTTTGTAGGATTTAAATCAACATGGCTGGTATTACAGTGAGCTGCAGTGAGCGCAGTGCTGAATCGCTATAAAAATCAATGATGGCTGAATCATGATCAGATTTCTAGGACTAACCAGGAAGGAGAATTTTTTTTTTCCTTTCCCACTTTCTTTGGGGTATGTGGTACCTTTCGCCTGGGGATTTCTACCCTGTCAACTGAATGCTGGGTATTCTGAGCATCTCACCTGAGGGGTATATTCTTGTACAGATGAAGCCAGCTGAGAAAAATCTTCCATATATTTAGCTCACCATATGTTTCCAGAAAACTGTTCTCCTGGAATGAAAATTTTTTAAAACAAGCATACTTACAGGCTAGCATCTGTTCATTTAGCTGTCAAGACCCAGAGTGCAGCTTAGGCAAGAGACAGTAAGTGGTAGAGATGAGGGAAAGAGAAAATATAATTAAATTACTTCTGCTTTTTCCCTCCACAGTCATACCCCCCACACCCTAAAGAATCACCAGTTCTTGATGCTGTATGATTTTCTTATTTCCATTAGATTAAACATTTACTGCAAGGGTACGTGAACCTCAGGCTGAACTTCAGGTTGAAGTCTAGTTTTTGTATCATTGAAAAATCTCAGCTAAATTAATCTGTTTCTGATTATGCCAGTAGCAAAAAAATAAGGCATTTTATCAGCTTAATTCTCTGTCAGTGGCTCTAACATGTCCAGGCCTCAAAGAATGGGCTTGAAACTTAAAAGAAGCTGACTTTTCTGTTAGAGTTCTTTCCTTGCCAGTTCTGTGAAATGCTACTAAAGTGCAGCTAAGCAAGAAGCCTGTGGAAAAATATCACAGGTTTTTCATGCCTTGTCAGTTTGTTGTAATTGTTGGATAAGATTTTTAAATGTTCTGTGTGCTGTTTTGAGGGGTTTTTTTCTGTTTAACCTCTATCTTTCACTGCTTCCGTGTGAGATGGCTCTTCAGTAACAGAGCATCCTGCTCTGCAATGCCATCATGGAGAGCAGTGGCATCACCACTTTATTTCATGCACGTTTGTGTAGGAGCAGAGTATTGGTATCCAAAAGTGGGCTGGTCTCCTTGCCTCAGAAGAATTGGGTACGAACACCCCAAATGTGCACCTCACTGTGCACAGGGATAGGCAGTGAGCATCCTTTTTCATAAGGACTGGTAGGTAAGGTTACAGATGTGCATAGAGCCAAGCCTTATGATTATCCTAGCAACAGCAGCAGCTGAAATTCTTACAAATGTATTGGGTTATGTGAAGACAGAAAGTGGGGAAGAAATCTCAGGGGTTTAAGAAGGCTTTTCCTGTTACTATCAGGCTGTGGTTTGTTACAAAATTATGTTGGCTAGTGTTAAATCACCCCTGTTGGCATTTGGTCTGTATCTGTAGGGCTTTGGGGGAGCTCACTGGTGTTCATTTTAGGGATGGGGATAGGTCTTGCATTCTTTCTAGCAGCAGCAAAATAAGGGACCTGGTTACAAAGTAGATGAGTGCAGGTGCTCTTTGATAGAGAGGGAGCCAGGCCTCAAGGTCTTCACAAGGGAAAGTTCAGCTGAACACCCAGCAGGGTACTAAATCACCCTCCTGCTGCTAATGTAGGCCATGGAGCCCAACCTCTCTTACTTCAGAGGAGAGAAGCCTCATCTTAAGGGTTGGCACTTGCAGAAAAAAATGGGAAGGGAGCTTGGCATTGTGCTATAACTCAGCCTTGAGTTTAAGGCAGCTCCAGATCATTGCCCTTGGTTAGTGACAACTTCTCAGAAGACTGGAAAGCCCATCTGAATACATCTACAGAAGCAGGTGAGACCCCAGCTTTTCTTCTGAAAGGGTTCCAGAACATAGCAGACATACCCCAAAAACTCATAATGGGTATGTTCCCTTTTGGTGCTGAAGAGCAAAGGCTTCAAGTGCAGGATGTGACTGGTGGATGCTGGAGAAATTGGAGTCTGGAGCATGATGTTCTTGTATTTTCGAACTGTGTACTGCCATGGTGTTCTGGAGCAGGAGGAAAGATGGGGATGTGGGAACAGGTTGAGCTGTGGAGAAACAGAAAGGAGCTTTCCCTAGAGATGCTGGAGTTAAGGTGGAACATGCTCAGACTGAGGGGCAAGCTTGAGGAGGGAATGTTTTTCTTTTGGGTAGTGTGGGAGTCTGGCACTGTTATATTTTATTTAGAGTTCTGAGAATGCTAAAAATGGTCCCTACTATGCTTCAGGTACTTTTGACATAAGTTAGAAATACATGACAAAAATACCCTTAGTGCAGAAGTACAAATAAATATTTCAAGGAAAATGACAGTAAAATGAATTTAGGGTTGAGAGTTCACATTAATAATGCAGGCTGATCTACAGCACCTTCATTTTTCATCTGTAAAATGGGGATAATGCTGCTGACCCGGTTTGTAAATGAGCCCTGAGATCATCTGATGGAAAGCATCACCAACAGAAGTGGTGGTGGTAGAAATGGGTGTCAGAGATGTGATATAATTGTTTCAAACTAGAATTTTCTAAGTACTGGGAAATCCAGAACAGAAGTTACAGAAATACAAATATTTTTAAGTGTGGAAATGCTCTCACAAGGTGTATGAATACTTCTGCTGAGCAGCGATGCCATATGGTAACCATGCAATTACAAGCAATATGATTTTTTTATAGTCACGGATCAAACTGATCTTTTTAGAGAAACATAAATTTTCTTGACTTGGCTCC
Organism: Gorsachius goisagi; assembly: GCA_018403395.1. Classification (NCBI taxonomy): domain Eukaryota; kingdom Metazoa; phylum Chordata; class Aves; order Pelecaniformes; family Ardeidae; genus Gorsachius; species Gorsachius goisagi. Next base: position 80,604 of record BOSO01003867.1, read on the forward strand.
TTCTGCCACCTGTCTGTCACTGTCACTAATCGATTCCACATCTCGGGCTGTTTCTCACCACCTTCCTCTTTTGCTGCTTCCTAACTCTGAGGCCTTTTGGCTGGCGATGCATCATTGCCGAGCACTTGGTTCTTTCTGCAGCATTTTTGGTGTATGTGCCGAAGTGGCCTCTGTCTTCTCTTTCCTTCTGACTGCTTGTCTTAATCCTCTACTGTCAAATCCACCCAACCTTTTTCCGCAGGCTCTGGTACCCTGAGAAAGCCCCCGTGTCCCAGTTGCTTTGCCTGCATGCAGGTCTGGGTTCTGCCCTCTGCTTCTCAAACACCTCTGCCTCTGGCTTCCTCACCCATCCCTACCTCCACATGCAGCCCTCTCTGCTAACTTTCCCACCATCCTCCTGACATGCCCAGTGTGGTTTTTTTACCTCTTTGCCATACCCCAAACTCGGCTTCAGCCTCCTCTCTCCTTCCCAGCGCTTTGACCTGGGACCTGCAACTGCCTTCCCTTTCACCCTGCCTGAGCTGCCAGAGCCAGCTTGTGCTTTGCCCCTTCAGTTTTGCAGCAACAATAAAGAAGTAAAAAAATCTGTGCAAGCCTTAACCAAATAAATAACTAGGAAATTATTAGAAATATGACTTAAAAAAAAAATGTTAGACTCTCCAGGTATAGTAACTCGTCTAGAAAAAGACACTGTATTTCATTTTACTAACATGTTTTATTGACCTTGCTTATATTAAAAAAAAACCAAACCAAAACTAAAACCAACCTTGGCTTCTGATCCTAGCTGTACGTATTTAATTTTCTGTGCAGCATATTCCTGTGCAGCATATTCCTTTGGACTCCAAGCAAAGCAGGTGAATAAGCCTTTCCCAGATCAGAGTGGTGGAAGGCAAAAAGCAAAGTGTGAAGCCGTGGCTGAAAAACCATGGGAGGGGGCGAAATAAATGTCAGTGGGTCTGTATTCACATGCTTCCTTTCAAGTGTCCTCCAAGGCGTCTTGCTTCTGTTTTGTTCTGATGTGTAGAATGATTGTCAAGGGAGCAAAACGTTCTTTTCTCCGTTTTTTTTTGGCTGTTAATTTCTTGGACTGCTGAAACTTCAAAGGCTAGAGGCTTCACCAGGACGGATCGCTTTTATTGTCTCTTTGTATTTGTGTGCCTGAGACCAGAACAGGACTGACCCGACGCTAATAGAAAGATGTGGTTGAAAATTCTGCTAATAATGGAAAGCTACCTTCCACTGTAGCTATGCAGCAGGCGCTCTGTAATAATAAATCTGTCAGGCTTTCTCCCTTCGTGGTGTTACAAATGTTTGCAGACTTTTTAGCAGAAGGGACATTTTTATAACAGAAAGGAAGACAGTTTATATGATTTCTTTTCTGTCTGATATGCAAGTTCGGTAAAATGTTATGTGTAGCTTTTGTAATTTTGAATCTATGGGGTTTGAGGAGTAAGTGTTACTCCCTGGTTTTTGACAATGCTATTTGACAGATTAAGAAATAAAATGCTGAAGTAATCTTGCATGTGAAAACAAAGATGGGAATAGAGCAGATGTCATTTTGCAAATGGGGAGTAAAAAGGTTTTTGTGTTTGCTAGCATGCGTAGTTTAGAATAATTTCAGTGCATCAGGAAACGAGCTTTAAATTATTCTAAAGTGGTTGATAAGTGGGAGCAACACAGTTAAATTTATTAAAGCTTTTTTGGTAAATAATTGATATAATGTTGCAATAAGAGTACATTATATATTATGAAATGATACATTATGTAAATAGATGTAGCGCACTTTTCCTTCTGCTTGATACGAGATTCCACACTGACTAATAATTGCGAAGGAGCTCAGTCAGTTTTTCTCCAAGAGCCATGAGTATTTCAGCTGTGGAAAACTGGCAGGTGGTGTGTTATTTAAATTACTTTCTCCATCTCTGTACAGCTTTCAGCCTGATTTAGAAATAAAATAATAATTAAAAAATCAGCCCTAAAGGAGAAGACAGGCCAGCCTGCTTACTACAGGTGGCTGGAGGAAAAGATGGGAACTTGACATTTCCCCCAGCGTCACCTGACTGATGCTGAGACCCCCACTGCTCTGGGCCATTTGCTGCTGGTGAACTCATCTGTGCCTAATCTGAATGCTGGTTTGAATACAGCCTTGCTTATCTCTGACTCTGGGGAGTAGTATATTTGTGCTTTTATTAAGGCAACAATACTATTAATGGTAAAACAGACTGTTATTTTCAGGTTTTCCAGAAGTCAGGCTTAAGGTGGAGCGTCTCTTGAGAAGCTTATCTAGTTAACACAGTATTCTCATTTGACAGGGCATGCCTCATACCATGCCGCAGCAAGACCTCTGTAATAATTGCAATGTGAGGATCTATTCTTTTTGCTGTTAATGGATTGCAACATTTTCTTCACGTTTACTGTCAGAAATGGGACTTGCTGTAAGTCCATTGTTTGTGTGGGCACCTTGTGTACATACATTTTGCTAAAAGGTTTAGGAAAGGTTTAGTAAATGTTGAACAGAGGTATGAAGCCTATGTACAAAACAGCTGTTAAGTCTTCCCTAGTAAGAAAACAGAGTAATATCCATTAACTACTACTAGTGATCACCAGTTTTTAACCCTTTACCAATGAGGTACTGATGGAACCTTTCTTTAGAGTATGATCAGACTCTCTCTCCCAGGTTCTTAGCTCTGAAGGAGAGAACGAGGAATATTTTGGGGCATACCTGCTCAACTGGGTAAGGCTCAGCATCTCGTTTAGTGAAGGAGGCACTAGAGTCTCATGACACCGTTCTTGTGTGCCACTATAAACTTAATCCCCAATACTATGCTTAATCCATGTAGAAAGTATCTCAGAAAAATTGTCCAGGACTGTGTGGCATTGGACTAATTATATAACTATGTGGAGGATTAATAGGCACTGTATCTCCTGTCAACCCCAGGTGTTGTCAAAAATTGCCAGAAGCTCTGGAAGGGATGTTAAGGAATCCATTTACTATGGTGATGCAGCAGTGTTGTGGTCAGCACTATGATAACTATGCACTTACAGACAAGCACTGCATATGTAACTATCAGAAATCAAGTATTTTTGAAATGTCCACATCTTCCAGTAAGACGAAGAGTCAGTTGCCTCTTTGGCATGAAACAGAGGTATGGCAACGTTTGATATGGTTGCAAAGAGTGGCTAGGGAAGCACCCTCTCTTCCCTTCCCCTCTCCTCCTCCTTCCCCTTCTGCCTTGCTGCGTGATACGAATTTGTCTTGTGGCTATAGTGGTATAAACCCATAGAGACACCACTTGAAGTAAATGGATTTTCTGCTGGTGTGACTCAGAGCAAGTTTTTTTCCCCTCTCAAGTCTTTATCTAAGGCTGCTGGCATTAGTAAAAGACGACAAATAGTTATACAACAACAGTATGGAAAAATTGCTGCAATTTTCCTAAATGCATCAAGGTATTTGTTACATCCAATTTAAATAAAGATATGCAAAAAGGGACTGTGGAGCTTAATACAGCAAGTTCTGTTCCATGTTTATCTCCACCTCTTCCCATGACATTTGCTCACTTGTATCATTTTCCCTCTGTTCTTTCTAGGTGCAAGCTCCTACCTTGAGGAGCACAACAGCCACTTGTGTCTGCTCAGGTTAGATTGATCTAAAGAATTAATGTAAATTGTGTTCATCATATTTGTATCACAGGCTAGTTCTTCTCAGAGCTGTACGTTTGCTCAGCTGTGATATGCCCAATTTACCCCTTCCTCAGTCGTCCTCCACCATCCGCACCTTCCAGGCTTGTCGTGTGGATGTATTCTGCACTGTTCCTTTTCTTCGGTCTTTCTTTGACTGGTTCACAACAGTGCCTTTAAACTGGGTGACTCTCTGATCCTTTCAGATAATCCGAAAGGCAGGCAGTTAGGAGCAAAGCACTATGTATTTTTGTAAAAGTGTGTGTGGAGGAACCCACACTGAGGGAAAAGACCCGAAATATCTTTGTATACACCTGTGGTCCCTGCTAAAGGATGGGTCCCATGGGAGCCCATGGTATGTGGGGTAGTGGGAGGGGGACCCAGAATGTTGGAAGGTGGGTGGGACACTCGGTTGGGGAGCAGGGGAAGCTCAGCACAGGATGTATCAAACCCATTGCTCGGCAGCGGAGGGGTGCCTGGTACTCAAAGTTATGAAAATGGAGGTAATAAGGAGCAAAGAACTTAGGGGTGTTATGAAGCACCTCTTCTGGAGTGCTCATTGAACCTGTTCCTCAGTAGCAAGAAAAAACCCCACCTTTTTACAGTACTTAAATTGAATCAGATAAAGTGTGACCCTTTTGGCCTGGCTTATGTCTGGGGTTTCTGAATCCAGCTACTATTCCTTTTAATCAAAGTCTTCTCTGAGCTCTGCCAGCGCTCTCCTCTTTGGTGGTGTTTTCTTTCCCCTCCTGCTTTCTCTCTGATGCGTTTCTCCCTGAATCTATGGTTTTGGTTGTGGTTTCAGTCTTTCTGCTGTCTGATGACCTGCAGACTTTGAAGGGGGAGGCAGAGTGGAAGGAGTAAGCGCACCCTGCAATGGGTTGTGTGGCAGCGTAGGGAGTGACTGCTGTGGATCAGCTCTCTAAGGGGAAAAGATAAAATTAATGAGGCAGGCTGTGAAAATCCTGTTGCTTGTTTTCAGGGCCTGTGCTCCTGCAGTTCAAACCAAGTATTTGAGCATCCAGGTGGGGTGAGAGGGGTACATTTGGAGGTACAGGGGGCATTGAAACAATTGAGATGATGGCTCTGGTTTGGATTAGTAGAAACTTTCCCCCTCATCTGTTCTATCCTCAGTACTGGATTTCTGTCCCTTCTTGCCAGCTGCTGGCACTTCTGACTGTTGTCTGGCACTACCACAGTCAGCTTGCCTGCATGGCCTTTTCTAAGGGCTGCCGTGGGATGTTCCTTTGTCCAGGAATGGTTAGTCTCTGTTGGTCAGGTACAATACCCATCAGCTTTTATCCTATCTTAATTGACTCTAACACAATATGATTCTTGGCAAAAGAGTCCTTTTTAATATGTCTGATGGTAGGATGTCACTTGTAGGAAACGAGGGGATTAGTGTGCTGGAATTGTGCGCAGAGCTAGAAAAAGACTTTTTTTTTTTTGATAATTGGGTGTGACAGGAATTTTATGGAAGGTTGGAAGGAAAAGCATTTTTAGAGTAAGCCTGATAGTCTGCTGTGTCCCCATCCCTGGACCCCAAGCATCAGTTGTGGGGCACTTCTGTTTTCTTCCCTGCTCTTTCCAGCTTGTTAGCCCCGCACGAGAAAGTGTTTTGAATTAAATCCCTGTAGGAACTGTAACAAATACGTGTTTGCTGTTGTCTAGGTCTGCAAGAGCTGGAATTATGCTTGGAGCAAGCTGCACAGGTTATTCAGAGGGGGAAGCCTGGTCATCCTGGGAGGTAGGCTAAATGGAAGTAGATCCCCTGACTCCATCTCTGATGGCTGATTTCCAGTGCAGAGGTTAAAGTAATAACTGTATGCCACAACACTCCTAACTTATTCTTTGGTTTTGGTTTTTTTTTCAAATCCTTTTCCTCCTGCATTATCCAGAATTTACACTGAAATACACTTTCCCAAGTCCTCTGTGCATGTGGGGGCTGGATGCAATGGGAGCAATCAGTGGGAAATAGGCTGTAGGATGGACTGAGACATGGAGGCAGGTCAGGCTTAGTGATGGGATGCCCGAGTACTTTGCTTCATGATGCCTGGTGGTTTGTTAGGGGCACACTCCTCCCCGCTGGTGGTCTGAGCTTCCTCCTGATGCTTCTCTGTGATGGCCCAGTCTGATCCAGCCCTGCCCTAGGTGGGAGAAGACAGCCCTGGCAGGTGGATGTGTGAGAGAACAGAGGAACCATGTCCAAGTGTAAACAGCAAGTGAGAGCACAACTCCTTCACTGTGGCAAGCAGAATATAGGTAAAACAGCTTATGAATAGTCAGGCAGTAATGACAACAACAGTTGTGCCAATTAATTTTGTTGTGGAACCATCCTCAATTACAGCTTATTGAAAAGTTTTTTCCTTTGGAGTTTTCAGTATTGTGGGGCAACAGAATAAGGGAAGCAGGAAAATACCATCTTGGGCAAGGACATCCACCTTTAGTTATCTACTGTGCTTTTCCATTTTAAAAATTAGTGTGATTTTTTTTTTTTTCCCCACCACTACCCCTTCTTATGTCTCCTATTGTGTGAAAGACATTCTTTTATATTTGGTTACTAGTTAATACTGCTTAACAGAATATTACTGCCCATCTCTCCCCACTCTGCAAGTACTCTGACTTACTGAGTGATGAGTTATTTACTGATCCATGCCTTCACTGGCTGTTTCTCTGACGACTAGATTGATCTGAGTTTTACTTGGTGCACACAGTACTTACTTTTAAGGTGGCTGTCTTAAAAGTTGAAAGCATTAAATGTAAAACTGTCCAGTGCTTGGCCTGTTCATCAGTAGGTGGTGCCCTTTGCATTTTGAGCCCTGCTGACTTCAGAGTCTTCTTACCAGTTACAGCTTCGGCTGCATCATGTTGTTAGAGGTGGAACAAAGTCCATGGGTACTCATTTGTGCTGGGAGGATAATTGCCCAGTGGCTTCCTAATCTTCAGACTGGGTACTTCAGCTGTACTGTACAGAGCTACTCTCAGGACCATGAGCATGGCAAGATCACTGCTGTGTCTCTGTTTATAGTATTTCACCTCTAGCAGTTTGTGTGCCATGGGAAGTCTTCACCTAGAAGCTCAAGCCCATGTGTTCACAAATTCCAGCAGAAGCGGACCATGACCCTGCCCAGGAGGAGGATCAAAAGAAAAATTCTCTGGGATCTATGACTGTTGCTTCACAGGCAGGTGAATCTTCGCTGATAGAGGACAAAATTGAAGTCATTGATACACCCCCAATTTACTACAGTGGGGCCAAACCCTCAGGGGTTTATAGATGGTTATTAACTAGTCACCTGATAGGCTGATTTTTATCACTTTTAAAGAGGCTTTGCTTCTCCAAGCCATTGAGCTTATTAAAGACTACTTAAATAAGCTGTTTGTAATCACTGCTGATTGTTTCCCTCTGTTTATCTAACAGACTAAATATATTTATAAAATCTGTTTCTGTTCCCCTGTGAGTAGCATTAATGCATTTGGTTATTTTACTTCCCATATCACTGTCATGTAACTCTGAACAGATTAATATATACTGTAGTCTGCTGTTTTCTGATTTCTCAGTGCGCATTCATTTTTACCCTTGTATCTTTGAGCAGACTCTCCCCAAATCACATTAACCAAACCATGTGCCTTGCATTTTCCTTTTTTGGCTAATTTGTAGGTCTTTGTAGAGACTTGCAACACACACAAGCCTTCTCCCTGCTGGCAATCCTTGTACTTTATACTGTAGTCTTAACTTTTTTCCATAGTGTTTGTATATACCTGTACTGTAAAATATGGAAGGACAAGGAGGAACACTTTTCAAGAAGGATTTTTGCCTATGCTGTTTAATATTCCATATAATTCCATTAGGAGGAGGGTATCTTGCTCAGCTTCAGAGGCTGCAAGTATTGCTACCAGTTTCAGGTATTGGCTATCTTACACAGAATTGGTCTACTAGGGAGAAGAGGTGCAGAACTTCATGGATCTTTTGATTGTTTATGTGATAATACAGCAAATAAATAAAGCTGGACAAATAGAAAAACAAGGATTGGTGGATATTTATGCACACTATGCTAACTTTGTGACCAGCTCTGGTAGCTCGTGTTTGGGTCATGCGCATTCCCATATTGGTTTTGACGGTTAAAAAACCCTGCATTGATATTGTCTTCAAAACCTCTGGGTACTAATGAATTTTCACAGCAATGAAGGCAGTATGTGAAGAGATGCCCACACAGCGATGGGGCAGACTCAACAGGAATCAGCTGCAAGAACTGCCACTTCTGGAGTGAGAGAGGTTTCTACTTTTGAAACAGGGAATGTGGGGTTCCCTGAAGCCCCTTCAGGGAAAATAGTCTCTTTTTTTCCCCCCCTCTTTGGGACGCTGTTGTCCTGAGGAACAGCCATGCCCTGGGAGCTTCCAGTTATCCAAAACTACAATGAAATTTAATTACTTGCTGTAAAAATGGGACTAAATCCAAACAAATCTCAAACATCTTCCTCCCTCCCAACATTTCAGATTACTAGCTCTGTTCCCGAACTGTAGTTTTTGCAGTGCTTGTAGGGGTAGTCCTTCGTAAAAAATTTTAAAACTCAGTTTCTGCCTTAAACAGGCTCTGTATTTCTCCAAGTTGAACTTTCCATGTCCCCATGAGATGAGCTGAAAGTTCCTGTTGAAGAGCATTGAAACCCAGATTTCAGAAGAGCTGTGAGAAATATTAGACATAAATTTGTTCTGGGATCATGAAAAAACCCTAGGGTTATTACAGTAAGACTAACAACTTTGGCAGGGGTATCTTCCAAAAATACTGGAAAAGCTTTTGCTGTTGAAGACTATCTGTATTTGTGGAGACCTACACAGATTGTGTTCAGGTGTGTAGCAGACAATCTTCCATGAAGCCAAGAGCTGCAAGGATATATTGGTTTATTTGCCAATGACTATGGCTCTGGTCTTGTCTGGGACTTCCAAAGTTCCTAAACATCATGTTATTTCTATTTCTGCTGGTACTGCATAGTTATACTGCAAAAGTAGTGTTTCATGATCATTCCCTTAGATATGTAATACAAGAGTAAGAGGCATCCTCGGTTACAAAACAAGAGCTGAGTGGTGCAGGGCTTGCCCTCCAGCATGTATGGATTTGTTGATTAAGAAAATACCTTGAAACTGCCTCTTTCTCTGGGCCCTTTTGATCTCTTCTGCCCTCCCATTTCCTCCTGTTTCTTTACTTTCCTGGTGTCTTTAGGGGCTCCTAGAGTTTTCATATTCAGGTGGCTGAAGGCTGTCTGTCTAGCAGGCACACAAACACCCTGAAGATGGTCTAGTTCAGCAAGCACATAATAGAATACAAGCCTTGCTTTTGTGACATGAGAGCCAGGATTCTTAATAGAATTGTGAAGTCAACATCTTTCTTTTACAGTGGAAAGAAAAAGCCCAATTATGAGCAGCGTCTGAAGAAATCCATGCTGGGCTAAGCCATTGGACCACCTTGCACAGTGGTGCCAGGCCTGTTTATGCAGGAATTTAGCTGTATAGTGCTTAAGACCTTCAACATAATAAATTTTTTTCTTTTGGTGGTTCTTTTTTTCTCTCTCTTCCCCCCCTTAACAAAACTGCTCCCACTGATTGATATGTTTTTAATGATTACCCTTGCCATATACTCCATACTATGGTGATTTACAGTCTTTAAGATCCTTTTTTATTTGACAGCTCCTTCCTACTCATTTCTCTGCCTCTGCCTGGCAGATACTGCAGTGATATTGTAGTGCTGACAAAATAGGAATTACAAAGAAGCAGTTACCAACTTAATGAAGCTGTGGGGGAAAGAGGAGGAGAGACAATGTGAGGTGTTTAAAACCACTTTCTGTTTAACTCATCCACCTGAGCAATCAGTGTTTGTATTGAATGGCCTTGTTCATAATCCTGAAAAAAATAAAAAGCCAAAAAACCAATTGTCTTGAAACGTGTTGGGCTGGTCATTTCATGAGAGAATGGCACTTGATGTAGGGCATCTCACAAGGATCTTCATCAGGCAGAAAGCCTTTGTATTTCTGTAAAATCCTTTTTCTTTCCCACAGGGCTGATAATATTCTCAATTGCTGAGATGGAGGCTGTGAAATCCAGAGGGCAGAAATGGAGTCCCAGGGACTTGGGCACTTGTATGTTGATCTGAGAAGACAGAAAAGCCAAACACAAAGGAAAGTTCCCTGGGATCTAAATATTCTTAGCTCATTACTGAAAAATAAATTGTATTGGCTTTTACTGTTTGTTAAGTGATTGTAATCTCTTTTTTTTTTTTCTGTAATTCGAGCTCTGTTTTTCTTGGTAAAGAGCAGACTTCTGAGAATTCCCTCCCAAGGAGCAGGGATGCTTTCTGACTGAACGTCCCCTGTAAAAATACCCAAGTCATTTAAACAGGATTTGTGTCTCCCTTCAGCTTAACTGGTCCCTATTTCCCACATGACCCCCTGTCATAGAGCTACTTAGGCTGTATGAACAGCACAGCAACAACACAAGCAAATCAAGGCTTGATTTATAGCATTTTACTGTCTCTTTATGGTCTCTCTGTATTGTAGGTGGTATTGTTTCTGAACTGGAGCTGGAGAAAATCTATCTGAAGCAAGCAGCTCAATGAACATGGTCCTTTTATTCTGATAATGAATTATCTGTGTAGAAACTTGCATGAACAGAGGCCTTTGCTGCTAAAAAAAATATTACCATGAGAATAGTTTAGAAAGAACATATTTTGGTTGACCGTCTGGCTAGATGCATGCGGCTAATGTAATAACTACACTTTAGTTATTTCCTATACCCAACTTGCTATTTGGTCTTTGTGATGGATGTCCTGTGTCAGGTGGTATTGCTTTTTTCCTCCTCTGTGTCTGACTCCCAAACCCACGGAGGAGCTATCAAGTATTTGGGAAATGCATGTTCCCTCCATACATTTGACTGTTCTGACAAACAAGAATGTACCTGTACTATAGTATTTTTGTGTAAAGTGGGTCAACAGAATAGGAAGGCAATCAAGGAGAATTTACATTTGGACAAGGGTTTACAAGCAGCTATTTTGCATTATTTGCCCAGCTCAAGCGTGAACAAAGCTGATTTAAGTACTTTCCTTGTTCACAGATGGCACATAAATAGTAAGTACAAAAGTACTGTGCTCTCTACATAGCTGGATGTTGTTTCTTTTTAAGTTTCCCTGCATTTTTTTTATAGCAATTTATCTATCTTAGCTACTTCTATCTCACCTATTACCATGGTATCCGAACATCTCGTAATCCTTAATGTATTTATCCTCATAATGTCTCTCACAGAAAGGGAGGTGCCATTATCTTCTTTTTATGGGTCTCTTATGGTTCTACTCCTTCAAGGTTGGAGATTGGTTGGCTTGAAGAGGTACCACCCTGTGGTATACACCACTGTGATCTCCCCTGCCCCACTCACCATCAAAGGTTCCTGTTCCCACCCCACAGCCAGGCTGTCTGAGGAATCCCCTAATGCATTTTGGGCAAAATGAACGGAGGCGGCAAACACTCGCTATTTAATTTGCTAAAATAATCTGACTCCTTTTGACTGCCACTAGGGCTTTTGCCATCACGTGAGCAGCTGAGATGAAAGGTGTGAGGTGACTGTGGCCAGAGAAGAGGAGCTCGGGTGGGATGAAGGTCACAAGGGGAGGAGGTGGATGCCAGCCCTGAAGGGTGTACTGTGGTAGAGCTGCTGTGCCAAACCAGCTGTAGGCTGCCTGAGGAAAGGAAGATCCAGTTAATGCATCCTAGCTGTGCGCTGTTACCATTTCCCTTGTGCCAGCGCCGCCTGATGGCACCGTACGCTTGCCTAAGGCTGCTAAACCAGAGGCAAGTTTACTCTGTAAAAGGATTGAGTGGTTTTCAGCAGGGATTTTCCCCCTCTCCAGCTTGCAGCAGTCAGGTAAGTATCTGTGCCAGAGCAAGGCACAAGAAACGTGCCATGGGTGGCTGTTGCTGAAGAAGGGCAGAACGTCCCCTCTTTCAGCAGAGACCATGTCATGAAACTTCACCCCTGACAGATTGTCTCAGGCACGCTGCAAAACTATGTGTGAAATGGCTGGCCAGGGTTATGCAAAGTCTGTAGGAGAGCGGAGACTTCTGCCCAGGTTTTCCAGGTCCTTGGCTGCAGGCTGCCTTTGTCCATTTGTGAGCTAGTTCAGTTCTGTTGGTGTCATCTACTTGCATCTGTATTTCTGTTGTCTAATCCTAAATGAGGCGGTTACAGATTTTAAAAACAGTATTTCACATGGGGCCTGGTTAGATAAAGAATTTATAGTGTGAAATAGTCTCAGGCTTGGTAATCAGAGTTCTGCTAGAAATCTCCTTTTATTAAGTAGTATTTCCATACTTTATTTTTTTTTGCAATGGGATGTATTGCTAACTTTAATGTTAGCCCTCAGAATTTGTTGGAGCTATGTGAGTTTCTAGTAGGCATGTGTGGTCTGTGTCCCTGGTTTCATGTTACCAAAGTTACTGTGTGTTCACAATTAGCTATTTTGTTAGCAATTCCAATTTGAGAAATTGTTTTTGTAAAAATGAAGATTATTTTTAGAACTTTCTCTATTTTCCCCCTTTTCTACAGCAAGTGTAAGAAAATGAAATGATATGTAAGGTGCTTATTGAGAATATCAAAATGAATACAAAACAATATATCGAAATAAAACACTTCAGTGCAACAAAACGTATTTTTGTACTTGTTATTCCCCCCATTTCACTTCATGAGGAATTTTGACTTTCAACTCTTATAATGAAAAAGAATCAGACATTGTAAAGTTTGTTAAACGATGGAAAATCTAGCTCTGATCAATTCTACATCTTGATGCTCTGAAAACTGGGGAAAAAAATCAATCTGTTTTTTAACAGATTTGACAACAGTTTATATAATTTTTTGAAGCAATTCAGAATGAAGTTTCATTTCTCTACCCCCTAAAAAACAGAAACCACTGCTAATAAGTTATTTAAAACAAGCTGTCCACAAAATAAAAAAGGCACTGCAATAAACAGGAGATACTGAGGGTAACATTAGCTCTAAGAAACAGGATGAATAGGAACATTAAAAAAAAAAAAAAACAGGGTAGAACAGCACATTAAAAGCTGGATTTTACTACTGTTCTGCTACTATACCCTTCTGTTTCAGTTAGGAATGGGCAAATCTCATCTTGTGACAGGGTTTATTAGCAATGCAGCCTAGAAACTTCAGATAGCCACCTTCTCTGGTTGAGAAACCTATTTGAAGAGATTTAGGCAAGACAGTGTCCCTAGCAAGTCTGCTAGAGCATTCTTCAATCCTTTGGTGTTCTAAACTACTTGGGAGTTTTTGAGAATGGGCCTTTTTTTTGCCAGGTCTGGTATTCTCAGGTTCAAATGTTCAAGAGTATGTTAAGTCTTCCTTGTGTCACTTCTAAGCCTCTCTTGTAGAATTCTGTTGATGATTCTAGTTCCAAGCCAAATTCAGGGTCTCCAAAACCTGTTTTGTGCCTTGAGACTGTAAGAAAATGTTTCGGTGTCATCAGCAATGTAGTAGATCTTGGAGACTTCATTGGAGAGGAAAAGGATTTTATTTTAAGCCAAAACTGATTTCCACTGTTTACAGTTATGCACCTAGGTGTTGTGAGTAGGTGTGTAGAAGAGTGGGACACCAAGCAGCCTGTTGTCCATGCAGGATTTTATGCAATGATACTTAGGACATGCCTACAAGGGATGCCAGCTGCTGGATCCTCACCCCCTCTTCCAGGCTGGTGGCCATTTGCTGGGTTTGGGTGTACCTTTTTCTACTGTTGAGGAGCTTGTAGTTATCAGTCTCTCCTTCCAGTGCCGCCTGTGTGGGTCACTGGGGTTTACTGCCTGTCCTTTGTATTGCGATCTGGATGTCTAGAGAAGCTGCACAGAGATGTGTGCCGGGGTCTTGGTGACTAGCTAGTCTGAGAGCTACCAGCACATGCCCTTCCTACAGTCCCACTCCTGACCCCTCTCATTGCCAGTCATTCTCCAGGCCTATCAGTCCTAAAATTTTTCTGCAGAGGGAACCGCTGGAGACAGCTGTGGGTGGGTAAGCACGGGTTGTGTGTTGTCCTCTGGGCTTCAGTCCCAATGTCGCCTTTCTTGGTCTTCCTTCCTAATTTTATTGAGAAGTATGAAATGAAAAAATATTGACTGAACATTCTTGAACATTGGACAAATAAAGTAAAATTACATTTTGAGCAAACTGGCAGGTTGCATCTTACAGCATCCGAATTTGTTTATAACTTAGCCGATAAAAATCTGCTATTTTTAGGAGAGTTCTTTTGGGTATTATGTATTACATTGTTGAAAGAGCTGTTCAAACCAAGTTTTATGCTAAGGCAATTTTGTTGATTATTTGGTACAATAGTGAAAGAAAAAAAGATTGGTTAGTAGCGTCCTCTGTAAAGCTGTGTCTGTCTCTGTTATTACTGGTTCCGAAGATTTAAAATCAGAAGGAAGCATGCTGTCACCAAGGCTGACACCTGTATGTAAAAGAAAGCACACAGTTTATCCCGTAGCTCTTGTACCAATCACTTAATTTCTACAGAGCTAAAGCATAAAAAGGTATTGCAGAGGAGTCAGGCTCTCTGGCTATCAACCTTCCCGTCCACTTCGTAGATTGGTTCGCAGCTTAAGTTAGAAGTTGCTGGAAGTCCTCCTCTTCAGAATGTTGTTTTACCCAACGTGAAATGAATTAGTGGGCTAGATCTGGTTTTAAATGTGTCACTAACAAGGGAAGAAAAAATAATCAGAAGCAACCTAGGATTTGTAAAACTACTGTTAGGATGCTCACCAGTGCCTACAGAGCTGAAGCGAGCAGAGTCCCTTCTACAAGGCCACTGCATAAAGTGTTTCTCGGTGGGCTGGCTCACAAGAAATGCTGTTGTACCGAGTGTGGAAGTAAGAGGCTTTCAGCCCCTCATTTTCTGCTAATGTATTATATCAGTAGCTAGAAAAGAAATAAAAGGTTTTGATTAAACTTGGCATAAATTTAAGTATACATCATTGGTATGTAATATGCACGCTTTCTAAACCATAGCTAGTACTTTTTTTATCTTCCAGTGTTTAGACTGTTTTACCATCTGGGATTATGTCAGCACTATATGAAACAGTCTGTTGCAAAAATTAGCAACAATGAAATTAACATCAAAATTCACCTCAGGGTAATATATATATACACATGGGTGTTGTATGTATACAAAAAAATATTCCAAATGCCCTTAGTTATCTTAAAATCTATATCTAGTTCTCTGTCTAGATTATGTTTTAATACATGAACAGAATTAGTGGTCAAATATTCAATATTATGCCACTAAAAGTTGTGAAATAGTGAAAATGTAAATAAAAATGTCAGTAATATTAATTTATTTTCTGGTTTTCATGTTTATATAGAGTCTTCCTGGTTTTAATTGCAGCCATGAGATCTGGAATTATAATCCTCTCTTAATGAAACCAGAGTGTGACAAAAGACGTAAGCACAAGTTTTTACAAGCAACCTGTCAAATACTGCAAGTTTAAATACTGGTAGCAAAATGCGGTATCTTAACAGAATAGAGGGGTTTTTTTAATGGGTAGGAAAATATGCAAATTGTGATTTGGGATTTCTTTCTGCCTTTATTCTTTGTTTTCTACATCTTCATGCCTATATTGCGGCAGTCTTTACTGAAAAAATAAAAGGTAGTTTCTGCAAGTACTTGTGCAGTTGAATTGGGTCATACAGTTTGTACCACTTAGACTGTGCACGTGGAAGGATTTTCACTAGATTGGCACCTATATTTTTTCTTTTTCTCTGTCAAAATGATAGTCATGACAGAGAAATAGGATATGTTTTTTTCTTGCTAACTTAATCTTGCAGAAGATTGTTTGCAACAAACATGATTATCCTGGTCATTAACTTTCCCTACTAATATATTCACTTTCATGGTATGGGAAAAAACAAAACCTGATGAGGTATCTATTTAGATATTGTTTTGGTTTTGTGTAAAATTAATCTTGGAGGGTGCTACAGACCTGCAACCTAACCAAAAAGGTGCAGTACAGCTTGGTGTTGCTGAAATGGATGTGAATGGTGTGCGGCATGTCAGATCCTGTGGAGATGTCTCTGTCCCAAGGTCTGCAAAGCAAAGTAAAGGAGGGGATGGGGCTGTAACTTGACCAGGACGCCGCTTTTGCTTGTTGTGCAATGTTTGCCACAATGGTGTTAAGCTAGAATAGTCTGATTTTTATTGTGGGGGTATCGGATAGGAAGAGGGAGAGTTTGGGTGTGGAAAGGAGGGGCGTACAGCTGTGCCTCTATATGCTGTGGTTCATGAGGCATGTTTACCACAGCTCCTTGACCAGTAGCACTGAGATAGTCTGGGCTCTCCTCCAGAGAGAGGAGGAGGTTACGGCTGCATCTCTTTCCCCAATGTTTTTACCCTTCTACCGGATCAATTCTCACTGTTTCCCTGGACGTCTGTTTATGTGGTGAGGTCTTCAGGGGGGACACTCTTGTTCTCCCTGCATTACACCTCGTGCCCTAGGGGCCTCTGACTGAAGGTGGGTAGGCTCTCTCTGCTAACAGTAATGGACTTTCTGCCTCAAGATGGTTTTACCTTTAATCCTTACAGTATAGCTATCCCTTGATCTTTTATGATCGAAATATAGTGGCACAGATAGACCAATTTTTAATTTGACAAAAAAATGGAAATTAGTGTGTGTGCACAGTATGGCCAAGTTCAGATCCCTAAAGTCAGACTAACTTCTATTTTTAACCATGCAAAGTAGAACTATGTTAACATATGCGGGGAGTAGGCTTTTTGTCTTTAATATCACAAGCATTAGCTACAGATCTTTATAGACTTCACTTTAATTCAGCCTTTTCCCATCTGTCAAGGAGCTGTAAAATTAGGACACATTCCTTCCATTGGTTAGTGGGGAGCAGAAGGGAAGGAGAGGGCTGTGCTCTGCATGGAGTTTTACTGCAGGTGGCTTGTGGCAATGTCACCAAACAGGAGATGATCTACAGATCAAAACAGTGCTGAGGACAAGTTATGCAGGGTGTATGTATTTTCAGGGACGTTTGCCATAGGCTGCCTTCACTTAGACCTGTGCACCGAAGGGCCATTCACAGCCACAGTGTGTTAGGTGCAATGCTAGTGTGCATCTCCCAGCTGAGTTTCATTTGGAAGGGATCTTGCTGTGAGGCTGCTCCATGATGCAGATCAAAGTGGAGACCAGACCTGCTTTGAAAGCATGCTTCCTTCTGAACATTTAAAAAAAAAAAACAAAAAAAAAACACAACAAGAAAAAAACCCCCAAAGAAACCAAACCAAAAAAAACCACCCCACTAGGTGCACCCAAAGTATGATGAGGTATGAAATGTTTGGGCCCTGAGGGCACCATCAGCCCTGACTGTCCCTTGCCCAGCAGCCCCCCAGGGCTCCTGCTGCCCTGCCCAGGACCCTGTTTCAACCTCGTGGAGCTTCCCATGTCCCAGGACCCGGTCAGCCCCCTGCAGCCACCAGCCCCTGCCACAGCAACACTGCAGCAGGGCTGCTCTCCAGGTTTCCCCTGCCCAGCCATGAGGAGCTAAGCCCACATGCCAGCCTGGCCTGCCCCATGCCCAGGGAGGTGCCTGGGGCTGCCCCAGTGCCCCCAGTTGCCCTGCTTCTGGCTGGGGCTGGGACAGGCCCTGCCCTGCTCCCTGGGGATCCGCTGCTGCTCCTGGCCCCTGCAGTGCCCCAATAGAAAAAGCATTGTTTTAAGGCCTTATGTATGGGGGGGGGGAGAAACAGACCCCAAATTTTGCAGACAGGGATTCATGCATTTGGATTTCCCAAAACTGCCTTTGGCCTTCTCTTGTTGAGGAGGACCTATGTGCTTAGCAACTTCTGGAAAATGAGGCTGCTCTTTGTTTTGGTGCCCAAATGCAGATTTATGTCCCAGACTCTTCAAAGTATTTTGGTGCTCCTTTACTTTTCCTTGTAACAACAATCCTGGCTTGCTCTATGTTTGAAAAATGTTGGTCTTGACCTCCTGGTGTGCTCAATTCCTCACTTCTATTCCAGACGTCTGAGGTACTGCCAGCAGCTTCTGTGTGGCTTGATTTCAAGTGGCAGACACAGTACTGGAGGAGAGGAGCATTAGAGCTGTGTATTTTGTGGTATTCACGTATTGTCAGTTTTCCCCTTCTTCTGCTCTTCTGGAAAAGGGTACACTATCCCCAAGAACTGTGGGCAGGCAGCTTTGGACTGAGGCAAGTCAGAGGGGGAAGATGAGCCAGTCGTCCCCAGGAGCATGCTTCTCTTCTCGCCTCTAGCTCTTGTTTTTCTGTGGATCTCGCGAGACAGCTTTTGCTATGTGGTGTGCTGCTTTTTCACAGTGGATAAGGCCTTATTTTGTGCATTTTTTGGATAGCTGTGTATTTTTTCAGTTTGTTTGCCAAAATGTTTGGGATCCATCTGATTCTTAAGCCACTCTTCCACTTGTGCTGATGAAAAGAGAGCACAGATGGCTTCTGAATTAGAAAATTGCAATCCATCTACTTTGCCCTTCAGCCTAAAGCCTGCACTGTTCCAAAAACACACACGAGTGGTATGTCCTCTGTCTTACATGCTTTAAAACAACATAACCTTATCAGGTGTGGAGTGAATTTGAGGAAGCAGATGTTCTTCTGACGTGGAGGCTGGAAATCAAGTATTTAATTGATGGAAGCAAGTTTTCTACACTGGAAGTATTGACATTCTCAATTATAGTGGCAACATCAAAGCTTTCTGCATGAGGCTTTAGCCAGCCCTTGAAACATATGGTGGAATATTTTTGTGCTGCTCTACTATGGTGTATTGGATTTGCGCTTGCATCATTTTCTTCCATTAGTTAGGCTCACCCTACTTCACCTTTCCAATTTATTGGAACTTAACTGTTCGTTGTCAGCTGACTCAGGAATGCAGAGCCAAACTCTGTAGCTGATGCATGGCCTGAAGTTAATGAATTTAAATGTGTGAAGTAGAGTAAATTAGAACTAGTATGTCAATGTTGATAGCTTTTACTGCAAAACTCTTATTATATCTGTCTTGGAGATTTTTATTTTTTTCAGATGTTTTTCATGCACAACATACTGTATGTATGCATGGCATCACAACTCTTTTTTTCCTTACAGGGGCCTTATGGGAAAACATGAGGTTTTGTACAAATAAAAGCTTTGCATTCACTGAAATGGAAATGATACAATTTAGTAAAGACCTTTGCTGACATTCTCATAAACAGTAAGAAGTAAAAATGTAAAACATGTTGGGATGTGGCATAGAGAAAAGCTCTTTCCTTCCTTAGGAGAAGGAAATATTTTCTCTCTCCCTCCCTCCTCATACAGGCAAAATATACAGACAGTAGTAATATGTGCAGGCAAACCTTTCATAAGTCAAATCTATTTAGGGTCATGGGGTAAAAAGGGTCTCAGACCTGAACATGCTTTCACTATGTGTATTCATTTTGTGTGCAGAAGAAATGTGAGAAGCTCCGTTCCCTAGAGGAACACTGCATTTATTGACCTCTCTTTAGGTTGGCTTGGAAAGAATATTGTATTGTCCCTGTGTATTGGCTGATGGGTTGAGGATACAATTTTATTACCACTCCCCTCTGAAGGTAGCTATTCATTTAACCCTCTGAGGTCTGAGTTTCACTTCCAAATTTCTTCATTCAAATGGGGACGTTTTAGTGCTTTTGCCGGGGGGCTGGGTTACTTCCCGTAGAAAGCTATGAGCCTCTCCTGATCCATATTAAGATTTTTATCTCCCTTTACTTAAAGCAATGAAATGAGTCACCTCTCATTTATCCTGGTTTTTTATTGATGCCAGTTCCGAGGGCTGCCGTTGACTTTAATAGGAGCAGGACAAGCACCTCAGCTGATCCTTTTTCCTGTTGGTCTCCTCCCCTCCCTCAAGATCTGCAGTGATCAGGCATCAATATTTTATTCTGTTCTGAAAGGGCCAGAAGCAGATGAGACCGCTGTGGCACCCCTTCTGTGGAAGGAGTAGGAATATTATTGGGGAAGGAGTGGGAATATTATTGGGGTTGACAGTCTGAGACCAGCTGAAAGACTACATTGGCCTTTTCTTTATCCCTCGTAAGATTCCAAAATGACAGGCTGAGAGTTGACACCCTTGAGACTTCAGTAGGTGCTCTCTCCACTGTGGGTCTGTGTTGGACGTCTTAGCCCAGAGGGCAGGTTTTGGGGTGGCCCTCAGCCAGATGTATCCTAAATCTTGCTTCTGCTTTACTGTGTGGGGTGGAGGTTGGGTGGTGGGGTGGAGGTTGGGTGGTGGGGTGCAGCCGTGCCTGCACACAGACCTAGCAGCCAGGGCTGCTGCACGGCTGCCCTTTGTGGGCAAGGGCAGTGATACTGGGAGAGATGAATGTGCCCAGGGCTACCAGTCCGCACCAGGGTTTCCTGCAGCCACTAATCCCCCCCATGATGCGGGGGGGTCTCTTGTGATACTACTTCTTTACCTTGGGACACCTACACCGGCACAGTCTTTGTACCAAGCATGTGGAAAATTGACCTGTTTGTTTTGTAAATAGCTGTTGAGCACTTAGGGGAGGAGGGGGGAAAAAAATCTTGGCCCTTGATGGAGATCTGCTGGCATCTTTCTTCAGCTCCATTCTGCCTCCCTTTCTTCCCAACCCCATGCCAAGCTCCCCCATCAATTCTCCCAAGCCCTGGAAACAGAAGAGGGAAGGCAAGATGGAGATATGGCAGCTGGAGTAGAGATTAAGGCATTACATGATCCTGCAAAAAAACTCCATATGCTTTGGCAGCATCTCGCTTGTATTGCGTCTAAGATTAAATGGCTGGGTGTCATGAGGCTGCTGCACATGGCAGCGCTCCATGATTTCTGAGGGCTGTTCAGTAGTTTGAATTCCCACATACAAAGAACTGGCCAAAACACAGTTTGTGGTGGAAAAATGTCTCATTATACTTCACGTTGGAAAACAAAAGAACTGACAGTGATTAAGTAAGGTTATACACAGATGGCAGAAATAAAACTTTTTATGACATGGTATATGATGAAGTAGCCAACTGGTATACCAGTCATTCCACTGTTAAGTATTCGTGTTAGCCAGGGGAACGATTTGGATGATGAGGACATATTGTTCTGTCTCTGTTAGAGGGAAACTAAGTAATGGAGAGGTCAAATGTCTTCTCCAAAGTTACCCAGCCTTGTGCATGCATGTTCTGTGCATCCATGTTTCTCCCCTCGTGTTGGGCCTTAGTCCCAAAGGTTTATCTTTTTTCCTGTTACGTATTTTTCCTGTTACATTACATATATAAAACCAGGAAAATGGTATAATATGTATCTGATGATATGAACTACAGTGTTAGTTAATTTGTGGTTTGGTTTTTGGTGCCTTTTGTTGTAAGGTCAGACAATTGACCTTATAAATGTAAACCAAAACCAAATAGGTAAAAAAACCAAAACCACTCTTTTTCAGACTGACTCACCTCTTTTGTCTGCGCTCCACGCAATTTTTTCACGTAAAGTAAACACTGTGCAGAAAAGCAAAGGAAATGGATAGGTGGTATCCCCAGAGAAGAGGACGAATTTCTTGCATCTCCTCTTACTCTGTTTACCAGTGATTAGGATGCTTGTTGAGGTAACAGGAGATTTGAATGGAGTTCCCTTTGGTGTCAGTGTTACCACACAGAAAACGTGTGCTTTGTATGCAAAATAGGTGTGAATATCATAATCTTCTACATATGCAGTGTTTAAGAAAGCATTTTTTCCTGATCTTTTTTCCTCCCAGATGGCTGGCTTGAGTAGGAATCTTACGTGAAGGTACTGAAAAGCTTTGCGGCTGCTCCAGGGACCGAACTCAGCTCTCTTTATCCTTACATAAGCCATCAAACTATGAGACTGCCCTTCTGTACACCACTGTTAGGCTGCTCCTCCCTAAATAGAGTCAAGACCCTGTTAGCTGGCTCCGCAGTTTCTCTCTTCCTCATTTCTTTCATAGGATTTGGTGACTACTTGCAAGTAGTAAATATGCAAGGCACTTGCAGAAGTTACCAGGTTGTTAAAAGATAAGATTGTGGGAAAATTATTTGTTCAAATGCTTTAGCTTGAAGTCTAGGTTCTGCGAGACTGATTCCTTGGACAGTATTGTTGGCCCCTTTGGGGTTTGAGTGTATTCACATGTTTAGATATTTTCTGCTGCAATGTAAGTTTCTGCATTACACCTGAGTTTCACAGTAAGTAGGCACTTACATAAACAAGCAGATAATAACTAGATTATTCTTCGTGTGGTTTTAAACTGGTCTAAAATACATTAGTTGGAAAAAAAATAGGTAACTTGCCTCCTGCGTGTGGGGGAGAGGCCTTGAGCATTTTTATTGCCTGTGATTTCTAGCTCTATTGTTGTCACCCTTCTACAATGTCTGTTGTGTCAACAAAAATAATTTATGAAATGCAAAATCATGTGTCTGCTGGGACTACTTTAAACGTCAAAAACCCAGCACAAAAAGAACTGAAGTAGAAGCAGAGAGAATTTCTTACTTGTGTTCAGGTATACAGCTCTGGTTTATACAGACACCTGTTGAGTTTTAATGCCATGCTTACGGTTTAATGGTTAGGTGCTTTTTATCCTGTGTTTAAACTGTGCTTTTGCTCTGCAAATTCTTCAGATGCTCTCTGCTGAGAGATGTAAACACACAGCCCTGAAAGTAGGAGAACCCTAAGATATCTGTGAATGTCAGTGCAAGCCTGGATAAGAGTAGCATGCAGGAATTTCAGGTACAGGAGTGGTGGGAAAACAAGAAACTAGAAATTGGATTATGTCAATCGATTTCTGGTTTTGATAAATCAAAGTAAAGCAGTTTTGGATTTAAACAGATTATAGAGCCATGAGCAATTCAGGCAAACACCTCTTCCATGCCTTTAAACTATGGTGGTTTTTTTTTTTCAAACTCAACTGCAGTAAACAAACGTATGCATGTAAATGACAGTACGCAGACCTATGCTTAAGCGTGTTTGCAATTTTAAATTCCCACAAATCTGAAGATTAAATCTCATTTGCACTTGATACTGTGCAGCCAGTCTCTTGAGAGCCCTTTGGCTTTGTGAAAGGAACGCGTGTAAATTTGAGGCGCAAAGATGTTCAGGAGAAAACTGCTCTTTGTCATGAAAGAACTCCCATTTTCCTGTTTTATGTGTTAGGCTCTGCAATGTGTGCCATACCTGGTGTATCTCAAGGATCACCTCTGTGAAGGTAGTGGTGGTAAGCTGCCAGCTTTGGGTCAAGGATCTCTGTGTTCCGTGGGCAGGAGTGGTTTTAACAGTGGTGATATAAAGTGATACCATTTCCCTAGAGACTTTCCTCATTACTTTTTGCCCCCTCTCTCGTGACACAAATCAAGACTCTTGTAGAATCATTCACCTTTGCTGCTTGTTTACTGGTTGCACGCACTTTAGAAGTCTTTTTCACACGCTTTTGGTACGACGGGGGCCTGCAGCACCGTTCCGTCAGGCACCGCTGGAGCAAAACCTCGCTGAAATATCGGGTGCGTGCAGAAGCAGCGCCGCCTCCTCTTCACCCTTCTCAGAACGGCAGGAGTTAAAATCGCGCCTAACGGGTGAAACCTGCTTAGGGCCCACTTGTAAACCAGGCTGGAAAGGAGGCGGGTGAGGGCCCTGCTAGGCCGGACCCGCCTTTCCGTTCCTCCCGGCTGGCTGCGGGCACCGGGAGACGAAATCCCGCCCGCCCCCCCAATCTGTAGGGTATTCCCTCTGCGGTTGCAGTTCAGGAAAGAAAATGAAAAGCACAAAAAAACCCCAAACGCGGGCCCCATCGGGGGGGGGGGGGGGGGGGGGCGGGGGGAGAAGGCGGGAGAGGAGCGGTTAAACCTATTTCATTCGTCACAAGCCTCGGGCGTGGTGGGTCAAAATTTTGTTTTGAGGGAGAGTTTGGGACTCGCCGTGATCTGACCAGTTGACGTCCTTGACTTGAAATTGGTTTCACCTCCCCTCCCCTCATTCTGTTACACCACCGAGCCCCGTGTTCCCGCTTTCCACTCTCTCCTTCTTTTTGTGAAAAACAGAAAGTTTAGTTCTGAGTTAAATTCTATGTGAAAGGTAGTGAGTGTTACCAAATTACCCTGGCTGGCTGGTAGGGAGCTGGCTGGCTGGCTGTCTCTCTGCTGCCTGGAGCTGGCGGGCTGGCTGGCTGGCTGGCTCTGCTGCCTGGAGCTGGCTGGCTGGCTGGCTTGCTGTCTCTGCTGCCTGGAGCTGGCTGGCTGGTAGGGCGAAGTACAGGAGGGGTTTGTGAGCTTGTAGTGGCAAAGACCGTTTCTGATCTTCTGAAAGGGCCTTTCCGTGGATTCCATCCCTCCCCGCCCCCCGCCTTTCCCCCCTTCGTGTAAGACCCCAAGGTATTCAGGGACAGACCCAAACCCCAAACTGCAGTTTCTTTCTTAATACGTTTTCCTTGTTCTGTTTCCATTTACTGCAAAGTAACTCGGAATAACTCCCATTATGTGTGGTGGAATTAATTCCATTATGTGCAGCGGAGAAAATACCGGGTAAGCAAAATGGGGCCAAGGACGTCTTTATGGCAGCAGAGCAAATGCTTTAATCTTAAAGCTGGCTATTCTGCCAGATTAAGAATTACAATTTGTTTTACCTTTGGAAAAGAGTCTAATAAAAACATCTGGGAGGAAGTATTGTGTGACACTTGAAACACTTGCATACCAAAAGAGTTGAAAGAATTCTTGTAACTAGAGATTCAGAGTACCTTTCTCTTCCTAGTTTTGGGATTTTTCCTTTGAAGATGTCAAAAGAAAGGGGAAAAAACCTAGCAAAAAGCCCCTTCTCATCTCCTTTCGTACCCTTTTCCAGTCATAACAATCTGCTACTTTTAAAGTTTAGTGATTCACTAAACACAAACGCTTCTTTTCAGAGGTGTAAAGAAAATACATTCGTAAATAGGTACAGCAAAGTTTGCTGCCCCAAAGCTTATTTTTTCCCCCTTTTAAAAATTGTTTTATTTTTGATCAGCCTCTTCTCTTCACCTAGAATTATCCAGGAGGTTTCTTTGCCTCCAGCCTGCCAGCAAATCTATAACTAATCTGTAAATAATTGTTCAGTGGCTAAAATGGCAAAGGGGATGTGAAGGAACAGCTGTATGGCTGCCCCTGTTAGGTACAGCTTGCCTGGTCAAGCCTGGCAGGAGTTTTGCTCCGCTGGAGCTTGCAAATCCACGCTGCCCAAAGCCCACAGAAACTGTGTTTTGTCTGATGTGCACTTTAGTGAGACTAGAAGGTAGCCCAAGAGGGGAATGACTGCATCTCCCTCCTTATGGGAGGAAGTGCTATTTTTCTAACGCAAAATCTGCTGGAATTTGACTGTAGGCCCCTGATTAATGTGTTGAGGAAAAGGCAGACAGCGTGTTGTGCTTCAAAGAAGGTGCACCCACCTCTCTCGTGAGCAGTAAGTCCAAAAGGAATACACGAGGTGCTGCACCTGGCTGTGCCTTCCTGGAAAGCATGGCACAGAAGGAAAAGCTCTATGTTTAAGAAACAAGTGAACAGAAAATTTATGAAGCAATTTTCACTTTTTCTAATTTGAATATGAGTAGACGAACATTTACAACAGTGGCAGACTGGAAGGAAATGATGATTGAGAAGAGCCAATGGAGGGCATTCCTAGATAATTACTGTAGAATTTAAAATGCATGTTCCATTCCTTCTGTACAGGATTTCACAAGCTCCTCATGGTATATCGAAAATTTACGGCTGAAAGTCACAGCCTGGAATATAGCAAAATACGGGCCCTATTGATAGTAATCCCTGGTTTTCTCTCTAGCAGGTTCGCAAGGTCTTGGTTGCAAATAAAAAGTTACCCTGGTGACCATGCTTGTTCACCAAACCAGAAATAATTTGCAGATCAGACACGAAAGGAGGCATGTAAACTCTAAAGTAGGATGCAAGACTAGTGAATGTGTGAGAGGGTAAGTGAAGGTGTGGGAGTTGGTTTTTGCTTTTTTTCTGACTGTAATGGAGACACTAATAAAATATTCTGTACTGTGACTTCAGCAGGTACTCCCTTTGTAAAAACCTTGATGGTATAATATTTAGAAACATTTGTCAAACAGTGAACAAGTTTTCACCAGAAATCTATTTCTGTCCTGAAGCCTCAGTGCCTGAGCAATTAGAAAAACATAAATCAAAATTGGATTTTAAACTGTTATGGGGTTTCAGCTTGGGCTTGTTGGCTCTGCTTCTTTTTGTGTAGCTTTTCAACCAGTGTTTTCAGCTTTCTGCAAGTACACAGATGTGTCACGTTAAAGAGTGGATGGAGCTGGGCTTTTTGTACCCACTTGGTAAAGAGGAAACAGGAGAAAAAAAGAAATCTCTCATCTGAAAAGCACATGGTACATATAATCATCACTCAGTGTGTGATTTAAAAGCATCTGTTGAATAAAGATTGAATTGATTTCAGCAGTGTATTTGTCCTCTTTACCTTGCAGGGCTCAGGTGAGAGAGGGGCCTGTGTCTTTCATATCTGCTAGGCTCTTCATTGCTGCTCTTCTAGCAGATGTCTAGCTTGATTGCTTCTCCAATTCTTTGGTGCCAACCTGCAAAAAAGAGTATTTTGTAAGACTTTGTTGCATTGTTGAAGGTCAATTGAATTTTTAAGTTCTCTGAAGGGGGAGGTGGGCTGTAGTACAGAGGTGTGCATGGCTGAATGCTGCCCGTTAGCTTTTCACTCTATATGTGAGAGGAAAATGAACAAAAGAAAGCCCTGGAAATTTATTTGCTGTGTTTGGGGGTGTGTGCATGTTTGCTCTTGGAGGCATGTACTGCTTCTCCTTGAAGCAAGCTGGACTATTTTTACTAGTGAAAACAGACATGGGCTTTGCATTATGCTCTTATTTATTGTACATGTTGTTAAGGAGTCCTTTGCCAGCTGTGTTCTGGAGAGTGCCTGTTTTACATGGAGGTGAAGCTGGGAAAGTTACGTAGGAAATAAGTATGTTGGTCTTGTGACCTAAGCTTTAGTTCAGTTCAGTGCCTTATGCATAGGAGCCCTGTGAAACAACTTCGTTGTGAATCTGCCTGTAAGGAGAAGGGAGAAGACCAGGACGTTTTGTCCTTGGCCTGCAGGGAAGGGAGACAGTAGTTTTCTTCCTGATGGAGAGCTGTCTCCCAGCATCTCTAGACTGGATTCTATCATTCTGTATGGCCTTTGGAATAGGCAGGTGCTTTTATCTCATTCTTGCTGTTCTTGGTTTTTGAGGCAGGGCTGTTGTAGCCCCGGAAGGCATGGGCAGCCCTAGGTCTGGTGGGAGGCAGATGCCCTCTTACTCCTCTCTCCTGCCAGCCCTTGCTGTGCCAAGGTTTGCATGGACTGAGAGCCCTGGGCCTGCCAGTGCTGCTTCTGGTCAGAGAGGCTTTTTGTTGTTTTTTTTTTTCTATGAAACTATTTTGGTGGTATGTGCAATTTCTTCAAATGACCAAGAATAGGCCTAACATGGGCAAAGTTTGCTGCTGTTAAGACACTTCAGGACATCTCCTGTTTTCCAGGATGAGGTCTTGTGGTCGACTGATGTCTGTGCTGGCATGTGTGGGGGTGTTTCCTGGTCTCACCTTGCTGGTATTGCTCCAATACTAACACCTGCAGGAGAACAGGCAGGTAGCTTCTTTTGTGACTCCAATTAGCCCTTCCAGGTCTGTGCATTTGTAAGCTAGTGCTGAGGAACTTGAATTGCGGATGTGGTGTCTGTTCAAGGGCAAAAAAAAAAAAAAGTCTTTCATAACTAGTGCTGTTAGTCTGGCTGTTTTAGCCTTTATTTTGAGCAACTTTTAAATTTTCTCTCCAAGTTTCGTACAAGAGATGTGTGGTTGTGATTTTCTTTCAGAAGAAAAGAAAAGAAAGGGACTAGGAGACACTCCTGAGAAATATCGTTAAATATAAGTCACTAAAGAAAAATAAAAGGGAGTAGCCCTGTGAATGAGTCCAGATTAGCTTCCCCTACTGTGATATGCAGTTTTTCATCCTACTACTTTGGTATTGTCTTTTACGTGCTAAGGTAAAAATACTTGCTAGTGTAGCTGTAGTGTCAGCACTGTCTAGCAAAAGTGCTTTATACCTACCAAAACGACTACTATTAAAGTCATTTACATTGGATTGCTAAACAAAAGCAGTTATGTTATCAGAAGCTCAGTTAGATTGCTGTAACTACATCTAAACGAGAGCTGTTGACGATGTGAGTATTGCCAAAAATTGTATCTCTAACCAACACTGCTGTGTAGCCAGGAATTTTCCAAAGCTGACCTGAACTGAAAGAGTCCCCTATATAGAAGTGTCTGTATATCTACTTGTCTATCTGGCTCTCTGGGTGTATGTATATATATGCATAAACATTTTTGTCAGAAAAACAAGGATTCCCAAGCTGTTGCTTTCCTGACTTAAAAAATGTAATTTACTTTTTTCTTTCTTTTTTTGGAAAAAAGGTCAAAAAGACACTTCCCATTCAGTTTGCCTGACTTGGCTTAATCTGATCCAGAAGATAAACATTGGGTATCCCTCTACTAATCAAGAGAAAGCAAGAAGCAGTTCTGGGAGTAAGACACCTATCGTTTCTCTTAGAAAGGGTAGATATGCCTTTGAAAGTGTCTGTCTCCCTGTTCGCTTACAGAAGGAGCCCAAGTAACCTTTTAATGACCAATATCAGGTGCAATGTACCTCCCTCCAACTAACTTTCTAAGGAATTCAATGGATGTAAAGGCTAAGAAGAACTTGAGCTAATGCCAAACTTGTCGTTGAACTGGAGGGAGTCCTGCCAGCCAGGCTGGGCTCCTACAAGCTGCTCCTCAGCTGCTGGGTGAGTGCTGGGGTCTTCCCATGCTCTGCTGCTGTGGGTGGTGTGGACCTCTCCGAAGTGGGTGGTAAGCCTGTCCCCTGCTCTTCAGGATTTGTCGCCTGTTAAAATGCCTGGTGCTTTTGTTTGCTCTTTTCCCCTTACGCAGGAAGGAGCCCATCTCTGCAAGCCTCCAGTTGTGCCTCTGAAGAAACCAAGGAGTCTGTAGCTTTTCTGTCATTGGGACCAGCTTCCTCCTGAAGTCACTGAAAATCTACTTATTCCTGAAAATCCTGTAGCACTGGTAGTATATGCAGCAGCCAGCTGAAAGCTATCTCTGCAAGCATTGGGTTGCACAGGGTGTCTCTATTAACTAGCAAAAAAACCATTTTGAGTGTTTGGTCTCTGTTTCATTTACCGGTTTGAAGTCTGTGGTGCTTTGTACTTTCTCACAAGGTGTGACAGTCACTCATGAATGACTTCTATATCTTCTTGTGCCAGAAACCACGCAGCACCTTGTTTTGTGAGCTCAAAAGCCTTTGCAGCAAGAGACTTTACATTTCTTTGTGCCATAGCTGTGAACAGTGTGAATTTAGGAACATTTTTTCAAAGGCCGGGGCACATGCTAACTCCACAGAGATTGGGTTTTAAAGTGCAGCGTTTGTTACCCCAGGCACTGAAAGGAATTGCTTGGCTCTGTGTCCTCCTGGGATTTTGTGTTAGTTGGTTTTTATCAGATTTCACAAATACCTGCTAACTTTTCCTACTATGTTAGCCTTAGAGTTTGGGAATGATTTTACTTTGTTTTGCATATTTCTTGATAGAAGACCCATGGCTCAAGGAATGAAAAGCACAGCACAACTGATGAACAGAAAATTTACAAACAGAAAATCAGTCCGAGCTCTTTTAATCAATTGATGATGAAATTATCTGTGAATGTGTATTTTTGCTATTTGACCAGTTTTATATATGGCTCAATAATATTCATTCATAGAAAATCTCTTCTGTTCCCTCTTGTTGGCTGCTAAATAGATTACTAGGGAATAATTTTTTGTTGTTCAGACAGATCTATACTGCACAGGTGTGTCTGGATTCTGCTGTTATCAAATAGTCCATTTTGTAGATTTGTATCCAGCATATGTGGGTGTTTCTGAAGTTTGAAAGAGTTTGTTCCCGTGTCTCACAGGGAGAGCAGAGCCTTTGTGTGCAGGCTCACAAAGATGTATTTGCCTCTCTTTGTCATTTTCCCTCCTTCTTCAAAAATGAAGTATAGGAATGAATGTGTGTGTCCAGACTTGACAGGGTCTGCAGCCCTGGAAAATTCTTAAAGACCTGAAATTGGTTCTTAATGAAAATCACTGCTTTGCTGCAGGAATGGGACTGGCTCAGAGCTTCTGAAAATTAGAGGGAAAACTAAGTTTTTCTGCTAGTACAACAAGACAAAACCAAATTCCTTTGTCCTCTGCTGAAGGTGGTGAAATTCAGTTTTGTGCTGGCAGTGGAGTGGTTCCTCTGGGTGCTGGCTTCTTTGCCGGCCTCTTAGGATTCAGTGGCAAGGATGAGAGGAATGCATCTGGCAAATGCTGGCCGCCTTTCCCCCCGCCCTTGAGTCTGTGTGCAAAACCCACAGATAGCATCATCATCTGAGGTGCACAGATGCTAAAGCTGTCAGTGCCCATTGCTGGTTCCAGGATCTCCCTTGGTCGCAGTCAAAGCCACTGAAGGATGGCGATAGGGTGGATGCTGCTGAGGCAAGGTGTGCTGGGCCACACAGGGAGACCTAGGAGATAACTCTCAGTGGATCAAGGCTGTATTGAAGGAGTAATTTTACATGTGTAAACCTTGCTGGTGATCAGCAAGGTTAAGTGAAATTCTGTGAGCTTGTTGTACAGTATGTATAAATCCCATGAATTATGTATTGGTTTTAGGATTAGACAATGCAACCATAAAAACCAACTTTGCTGAGCCACATTTTCTCAGCCATACTGGCCCTCAAGGGCAATTGTAAAACAACTATTATAAATAACAATTTGCCCTATTCAGTTCCTTTTACAATGTGGAAAGCTGTGTAAAATAATTTCTGGCTTTTCTCAATATTCACTCCTCCCCCCCCTTTTTTTTTTAAACAGTGAGCTTTGATTTTAATCATTAATTATGGAGGGAGACTACCTGCCTCTTTAGAAAAGTCTGTTTTAAAATAATATAGTAACTTAAGCTAAATCTTCACAACAGACACTTTCAGTATCTTTTGAAAATAAAATGCACAAACCCAGTATTTGGTTACTAAATGTACAATGCAGAAATATATTGAGAGTTGATTAAAATACTTTCAAAGAAATGTTGCTTGACAAACATACTACATTAGCCACAGTCTTTGTGAAATCTGCATTGTAATGTTTTGATAAAATGGGCTTTGAGGTATGACATGTTCTGCTTCTGTCAGCGGTCAGAAATCTGAATAAACTGCAAAGGATTATATAGTTCAAGTGAATGAATACATAAAACAAGCTCTTAGCTTTCAACTCCTGGCTATTTGATATTCAGCCATAACTGCCTTGTAACTAAAAATGCACAAGGAGGAGTGAAAAGCTCTGGACCTGCACAGGATTTTCGGTATGTACTCATAACCAGATATTTTGGATCATCTTAAAAAAAAGATATAGCCTGATATTTTGCATCTTCTGAGAAACATTATACATGCTTTGTTCTCTCTCTTCCTGAAATCGGTTATAATCCACATCAAATAGCTATGGGCAGGGTTATAAAAAAATCCAATTTATAGTTGAATTTCTTGGTAGTATTGACATAAAATTACTAGGATATTTTAGAGAGAGGATTTTTTTAGGGGGCATGTGTTTGGCATACTGGCTGCATATGATATGACGGATACTGTGTATTCAGTCACAAGGTGGCAGGTAACCATGCTCTAGTCAAGGGCAAAAGAAGGGCAATGGTTTTGGTTGCTAATTATTGTCCTTAGCAAGTCTGTATCTTTACCCAAGTGGAATGCACTGAGCATAAAAACCCTCAAAAGTAAAACTCAAGTGGTTTGTTCATGTCACCAGAATTCCAAGATAAATGTTATAAAAGGGATCAGCAATCATGTATTATATATCTGCAGACAGTACACATTTTTCTCCCACTGTACTTCAGGACTGAGACTTCTCTAGATGACAGTTATGGAAAATCTGAAGTGCCTGGAATGTGCAAAAATAGAAAGTTCTGAATGCGTTTAATAAAAGTTTAATTTGTGAGTTATATCAGCATAGAAATAACTACTGATGGGTGAAACCCAAAGGTGCATCGGTTCAGTCAAAGCTCTCTATATGAACTTATTAAAGATTTCAGTCTTTCTTGTGTAGGCTTTATATCACTTTCATTCTTCCTTCCTTACCCTGTTTTCCATGCTTTTTTATGACTAAACCTGCTTGTTTACAGCAAATCTTCACACACTTTCTTTCTTACTAGTGTTTCAAAGTATTTATCTTTTAATACCAGTATGTTCTGGGGTGTAATATGTTTGGTTAGCCTTTTTTTTTTTTTCCTTTTCTGTTCTTTCTTTCTTTCTTCCCCCTTGAGGACTTTGGCAAGGGTGCCCTTTGCAGATCTCACAGAATCATAGAATCATAGAATCATAGAATGTTTTGGGTTGGAAGTGACCCCTAGAGGTCATCTAGTCCAACCCCCCCTCATGTCTTTCTCTGACTCCATTGCTATATTTCTGAGGTGATTCTTCCCCAGGCTTTCATTTTTCTGGGCAGGATTTTACCACAGCGGTTTTGCAGACCTGCCAGGGCTCAGCATGAACTTCCCGCAGGTTTTGGCTTGTCTTTCTGCCACAGCAGGGAAATCGTATCAATCGCTATTCAACCCCAAGCCTCGATGATCAGTGTGGGGCTCTTACAGGTTTGCAAATCGTAAGCAAAAACCATTGATGTAAACCTTTGGGTGGTTCCCTGGTTTCTCTCAAGGGCTCCCACATCAGTGACCATTGTGTATAGGCAGGCAGAACCAAATTGTGATGAGCAGTACTGGAGAGTAAAATGAGTGACTACTATTATAGCAGTATTCTTAAGCTAAGTAGCAAGTGAATGGAACTGGCTGAAAAAACAGAATTTTGTAATGTATCCATTGTACTGGCATCATTAAAATAGGAATTTTTTCCTTTTATTTTCCCCCTGGATAATGCAGTGCTTTTGTGTAGTTTTTTTCATGTTATTTACCTTTAGAGGTGTTCTGTGAGGGATGGGATTGTGAATAGATTGCTTGTAAGTAACAGCTAAAGGTACTATTATTTCTAAGCTCAACAGGAAACATTCCCTTGTTATTCCTTCAATTTGTGATTGAAGAGCCATAGACAGAGCTGCTGTTTGCTAAAAGAGCATCATATTGGCTCTAGTGACAGCAGCAAATCACCTTTGGAGAGGCAATTTCTCCTCCTATTGGACCTGATTTTGATGTTTGCTCTGATGTAAAATGGGAGTAACCTACAGAAGCTTGTCCGCTTGCACTGAATAGGAAAGTGGAACAAGTGAGGTAAGAACTGCATTTACTGGATCTGAGAAAGTAATTCTCTAGCCTCTGCTACTACTTATTTCTTATCAGATTTCATTGTAATTGGTCAAGACAAGTGTTGGCACAGCGCAGTTCTACCTGTTCAAAGTCACGTCTGTCTCAGATCGTGACTGACTCAAATATGTATTCGTGTGTAAGCAGCAGCGTCCCTTGGGACTCTTCATTCACATCTACTGACTGTACCTTAAGAAAAAATGATACCAGCTCTTTAATGCTCTTAAAAACTGCTGGCCTTTCTGTGGAATCCAGGACCTAATTGTGCTCCAGTGCAAGTGTGGCCTGGCATAACTCCCAGGATGTAAAAGGCACTATGCTCATGAGGCAGGCTGTACTAATTTGGCCAAGTTAAAAGTGAAGGTAGTAAGTAGGAAGTCAAATTTTGTGTGGGGACAAGATACGAGAAGTGCAACTCTGCCGGCAGCTGTGTAAAAAGATGAGAAGTCAGGCCTAGGAGAAGATGGTGTGGTGGAGGTGGTGAAGAATGAGGGAGCCCTCACTCCCTCACCGCGGGAGAGCTTCCACTGAGGAGGTGGCTAATCCGTGGATCTCTGTGCTGCCTCAGTGGACATAGGTATTCAGATCTAGATGATGTGAGGAGGAGCTGAATAAGAAAGAGAGGGAGGTGATTAGCCCTGGGCAGTGGATTCTTCCATTTCCTTCCCTAGAGGAGGTGCCAACAGTAGTCGCCTTTGAAACATGGTGGTTGATAACTCAATGTTCAGAGATTTGCCTTCCTCATGCAACTGGAAAATTATGACGCTTGTCATAGTATGTTATGTTATGGACATGGAATTACAAATCTTTTCATGTGCGCTTCTGAATATCTCCTTTATGGCTGTAGTTTTTCATGTCTAGTATAGGAGACAATATCCGAACATGCAGTTTGAAAGAGGTTCCATCTCTCCTTGGTTTCCTATGCTTGTCGTGCTCTTTTGAGTCTCACTTGCGTATCTTGGAGCTCCGCATGTCAGCTGGACTGAGAAAAAGTGTGGGCAAAAAAGAGCAAATGCAGTACAAGAGTGAGGAGGAGAAAGAAGGCGGAGAATTCAGTGTTGTTCATGAGGAAATGCAAGGCAGGGAAATTCATTGAATAAAAAAAGCTAGAACTCGTTCTTGATGTATTGTGTCAAGGGAAAAGTAACTAATTAAAAGTCACTTTCACACTGTTTCAAGAGATGGAGTCAGGGATGAATGACACAAAAGAATTAAAGCTATTTATGTAAAAAGTACATCTTGATTTAAAAATAAAAAAATAAAAAGCACTGGGAAACCAACAAGGTGGAGGACAGCTTTGAAGTGTACTTGAACTTTTCTAATGCTTTTGGAGTATTACTTGATTATTTTTCCCCGTCTGTGATTGATTGACAGAAAAAGCTCTGAAGCATAAGAATTGTTTGGTAGAACATCTTCTAAAGGTCTGATAAAAACAGCAACCCTGTAACTAACTCTATGATTGTTCAGATTGTCTAATCTTGATGTGTTGAAAATTTGTCCCTTGACAGTTGACTTTCTCTGCTCTGGCTTTACTTTGTTTCCTTGCTATCCTAGTTTATGGACTTGCTGACAGTGATGGTTGAGGAGCCATACCATACTGTGGGTAGCTTGCACCACGTTACTGGCATGAAGAAAGATTTTCCTGGAGTGATATTGAGTCAAAGCAAATTGTTCCAACATTTCCTTTTTAATTTTTTTTTTTCCTGGGACTTTTGATGGGGGGTGCACTAGGGTCTTTTTATTCCATCCACATTCTTGAATCTGTTTTTGATGTCTGAAGGGACATTGGGGGGGAATCTCATAACTAAATATAGTCTAAAATAAATACAGTTTAAATAATTCTTCTAGCTACTGCAAGATTTTTTTTCAGTGCATGGTGGATCTAGGATTTTCATCCCAATCCTCTCTGTTCCAAGGACGGTTATGTTGAATATAAGCTGCCCGCCAAGCTTCCCCTTTTGAAATGGTAGCATTGTCTGTATGCTGATGGCCTGGATCTGTGTTTGTTTGAAAGTGTGTTCTTTTTCTTGTTCTTTAAGGCCTGACTAGACCTGTTGTTAAATTCTGCAATCTTTGCTGTTTTGATCATTCACGAGGGAAGCCCTTGGGCAAGAAGTAAAATGGTAAAGCTGGATGTTTATGGCATACTGAAGCCTGTTCTTCTGAGCAGTGTTTCTCTACAGAGGGTGCCCTTAGAAAACCTTAGAGAGGCTTTCACATGTGCAGGTGCATATACCTGTGAATGCGTTTGACAACTACGAGGTCATATAAAAAGGGACAAAGTACGTTGTGAAACAAAGTACATTGTGAAACATCACAAACTATTTTAAAATGCTATGAAGCTTTTTTTAGATACTGCTGGGAATACAGGAAGCTACTGTACAGGGAAAATGAACTTCGATATTTGAGAACATGTGGATAGATGTTGATATGAAAGCTTACAGATTTATGTATGCCTTAAGAATTCTATAAATATTATCCATGTCTCTCAACTAAATAAGAAATCATACTTCCCAAACTACATACAGCAATATTAAGGTAAATACTTCTTTCCTTCATATTTACAGCAAAGTGGAATAAGCTGTTCTCCTCTAAGATCATTGCCTGACAGAAATTCACAATGTTTCATAAAATGCACAGCATGGATACTAAAATTAACAGACTTTGCAAATCTTCTTTTGAAATCAATCCTGATAATAAGTATTTTACAAGGGAAAGAACTTGAGGAACTGAACTTTTCTCAAAAGCAGTCATAGCTTTTGAAATGTTACTGAGGTTTATGTCCAAGAGGTTTTGAAAAAGTGCAGTGGGAGTAGGGGTGGGCTGTCTGTTTGAAGCATCCATTAGGGCTGGATGTTCTGAAGTCCCTCTCGTGTCACCCTTTTGTGGAGCACTGTTGACAAGTTGTGAAAGATTTACTGACAGGTACTGAGCAATATAAGCCTGGATGCTCTACTGGCAAGGATTTGAGTTATATATATTTTTTAATGGGTAGTTTTCATTTCAAGCATATATTTTCTCCTCCTGATTCAGTGCAGGGTACTTTTTCAGCAAGTAGGGATGAATGCTAAAAATGAAGAAGCAGTAATTCTTTAATCGACCCATCCTGTTGACTCCCACGCATTCACCTTCCTCATCGTTGTGGTGCCTGAAGAGTATAGAGGCAGGATGAGATTTGGAGAGAAATCTGAATGCTTGGCCTCAGACTGATGGTCCCAAAACACAATGCCAGACTTTATAACGATATGCTTTCTACGAATAATGAACAGGTCTGGCTTTATGAAAAATATCTCGATTCAAAAAACAATTTAAAAAAATGTCAGAATAACCCTTATTCACTGTAGCCTGCTAGCTAAGAAAGCAAAAAGACAGGAGCATAATATAAAGTTCTACTTGCTGACAACTAAATCAAAAAATGTCATCCCACTGGGCAGGCAAATACATAGTTTGGAGGAAAATATACAGGTGAGGACTGTGCTCTGTATCCTGTTCCTTCCCACAAAGGGAGCTGAGCGTATTTAAGGGCCTCATCTTTGTGAGTTAGTAGTGTTGTGGGCAGAAATGGTGAAATGATGCAAAGCACTGTTTATGATCTCCGTCTCCATTTCAAAGGGTGGTTAGTTTCTGTGGCTGTGTTGGCTTATTTAGACAGTGTTTCTGCTTCTTCACTGTGCAGACGGGTGTAGTGAATCCTTTCTGAGCAAATACTCATTGTTTTCCATTAGCGAAATGCTACTGTTCATGATAACTGGGGAGACGAGAAATATCCCAAACTCCCCCGAGACCCTGTCAGATACTTGTGATAAACTGTGTGGGTTTGAGTCTTTTACTGAGGGCTCTCTAAGGAGGCCTTGTTATAAGTAATCTTTGGAGAATTAAGCATGAGAGTAAGTAATCTTTGTAGAACTAGCACAGAAACCTTCAAGTCTGAAATCGTGAGTGTCTGGGCCAGTCAGCCTGGGTTGGTGGATCAGTGCCGAAGTGTGTATGACACACACGTAGGGCATTTATACCAAACTGATTGTGATTTCATACACAATTTTTTTTTTCTCAGATAATCCTGCCTGTAACTGGAACCCTTGCTTTCTGTTAACATTTATACCAGCTAC
>BOSO01003868.1:365-30187 GCA_018403395.1 Gorsachius goisagi
TGGACGCAGCACTCCAGGTGAGGTCTCACCAGAGCAGAGGGGCAGAGCACCACACTCCACTGGTTTCTTTCTAACTAAAAAGCAGCTAATTGCTAGCTGGATACCCACCCGCACAGGGGGTCTGGGTTTGTATCTCTGAAGAGTAACCCTCTTAAGAGAACAAAAATGTTACTGTTACCTTAAAAGAGAAGAAAAGCTCCATCATCTTCAATTCATGGCTTTAACAAACTAAACAGACTTCACTCTTAGCAAACGACAATGATGCATATTTGTGTCCTAGGCACTGAAAACTACCCAAGAAAGGCATCTCAGCCTCTCACCCTTTTGAAAAGCTTTTTTACGCTTCGCAAATAACGAGCATCACGAACAGTGTTTCACAGTGCAAATGTTTAATTTACCACACATCCCCTGAAACGATAATTTTAGGACCGGCTTTGCTTGGTCACCACCGGGTTGCTCCCAGTCAGCCTGTGTGCAAACATCTGTCCAGCTGCTCCCGGAGAGACGCATGCACAGCCCGAAGTTGCCAAGCAACATCCTCGATGCCTTAAGCATCGGGCCAACTCGCCTGCTTTAAAAAAGTTACTCGGGGGGGGGGGGGTGGGGGGGGAAAAAAGACCGATAGGAAAGCACAAGCTTATGTAAGGACCCTGCATTTAGAAGAGGTGCTCTGCCTCTTTCCCAGAAAATTTCTCGGCGCACAATTTGTTCTTGGTAGAAAAATAAACCTAGCAATTCCTGTCATCACCTCCAAAAAAAAAAAGGAAGCAGTTTGTGTGCTGGAGTTCCTAAGGTTCAAATGGAAATCTAAACAAAGATTCAGGTTGAAAAAAAAAAAATCAGTTTTCTGGGTGACAACAAAGTATACTGCCTTCCCATCCTTTACCCCAGTCAAGGAACAAGAAAACATTGATTTGGCTTATCTGGGGGCCAGCACGGTGCTGCTGGTGATGGTTAAAGGTAAGCACATCTCGGTGGTTACAAACGAATCATAAAAATAACACATTTACAAAAAGCCTGTGAACCAAAGAGATCCAGGTTCCACATTCTCCCCCACAACTGAACTCATTTTGCTCATTCGTCAATAAAATTATTTCCAAGGTCGTCTTTAATATAACAACCTGAGCAGCCGAACACCCAATGCTTTTTGAGGTTTTCATGCTAGCTCCTCCCCCAAAACAAAGAAACAGAAAAAGTGGGACTGGAATCTCTGTTGCAAGATAAGCTCATGTTAATCACATCAGGGCTTACAAACAGCCCTGGGTCCTCAGTTTCCCCGCTTTTCTGCGGGACTCTGATGAGACCATGGTGACTGCTGATCACATCAGTTTGCGCTTTGGTATCTTGACCCATGAAGCTGCTTAGGAAAAATTTGCAATTCCCCATTGCACCTATTAACACGTGTTCTTAACAAAAGTAACCAGAGCTCACGGTATTTGGAATTTCTCTGACGCTTGAGGTGCCAGACAAGTGCAATAAGGTTGTAAAAAGAGTATTTTCACCTTAAGGCTTTGTTTTCTCCTGACAAGACACATAGCTACAGAAATAATGAAAGCCACGAACATTTTCTCAAAGGAAAAACGTGGTGGCATTGATATGAAGCATTGCATTTACACAACATACAGCATGCAGTTGTTTCTTTTGCAACTTTAAGGATATTCCATTATTCAGTTAGTTTGGAATAAACTGTACCAAAATCCTCCAATTCTGACTTTGGTACTGAATCCATTTCTGGAGGTTTGGGCCATATTACTGCTTTTCGTGCAGCAGCTAATCTATAGCCTAAGAGTTATTTTAACTGTAAGAAAGAAGTTAAAAAGAAAGGTAAGCAAGCCAGATAAATGAACTCATAGAACAGCCTTCAGAGGGTTCAGATGACTTCAATGAGTTGCTCTCCTATGTTCTTTCCACATACTGGGGAAAAAAGTTGGAAAGAGGAAAATTAAGTACAGGAAAGGTCATGTTCCTAAGGTTTTATTACTTCTCCTTGTCCTCTACACTCCATTCTTACCCACCAGCCAGCCCAGCGCTCTGGATTTCCCTTCAGGTATTTCTGCCAGGCAAGAGAGAGCATATGCAGTAGCTATATGCATGCTGACGGGCAGCAGTGCACATGCTGATCGTCTATCAAAACATATGCTTTGATGAGTCAAACAGGCTACCTGCCCGCCACGCAGGACATTTAACGGCTGATTTCCCGCCAAAGCAAAACATCTCCCTTAGAGAGGCAAGGTTTGCCTCTAGACTCTTCTAGACTACCATGGCTCTACCACCACTACTGCTCTTTATTTCTCTTAACTGCTACGCAGGGTGGATTTGAAGACGTAACATAGAAGATGCTGCGGCAGTGTCTCGTGGTGTGGAGCCTCCGTGTCTTTCCCTGCACCGCTCACCCTCTGCTTTGCGTTAACCATACAAAGTCCTGCTTTATTTTCCTTTTTGGGGCATTCTGCCCCTCTTTGAAGGAACCTGAGAGTGATTATAGAGATAATGATGAAACCTGAGCTCTTGTTCTCATGTTCCACCCAGCAAAAAGGCAGGAGATAGAGTGGCTTATTCTTGGAGAACTGAGCCTTGAGTTTCCATCACAACCATGGCAACGTATTTCTTGGGGTGCAAGAGTGCCAAAACCCTTCAGAGAGCAAGATCATTTTTGTGTAGTACTCTGAAATGAGCTTCAAAGAAAAAGTGTTTTCATGTCATCAGTAAATTCCTTACTGGCAGGTTTGGGGTTTTTTTTCCCCCCTGGTTTTTAATGAGCAGCAATTATTAATAATTTTAAAAAAACACCTAATAATGAACATTTCTTAGAATAACATGATAAAAAGTTCTCCTTTGAAAGAAATAAGTTTTGTACACTCCACAACTCCCTTTAAATCAAATACTCTGACATATGTCTGCTATTACGATTAAAGTAAGGACTTCTGAAGTTAAACTCCCCAATGATTAACTTACAAAGTAAAGCAAAGCAAAATTTTGGTTTTCTGTAATTGACTGGGATCTTGAAATGCACATGAAATGCACAAGGTCTCTTGCAAAGGCTGCATCATCAGTGTGGATATTTTATTCACTTACCTTCTTCAAAGCCTCTCTAAAGCGAAAATTTTGTTCCACATAGTCATTTATTAATTTTATTTAGACTAATCAAATAAAATTTTCGCTTTGCAAATTCCCAGACATCACATTCTGTGGCATGTCTAAAGTTTGTATAGAATTCATCAGTCAATGAACTTAGCAGAGCAGAGCAATGTTCACCAGGCAATTACAACATCTGGAAAACTTGCCATAAACCAGCAGTTATCATGTATTATATACACGCAAACTGAGCTACTGCAGTAAGATTACATAGCATGTTACATCTTATTTTCTTATCTTTTAGGTCCTTAATACCCTCAGCTCCTGTACTGGGAATATAGCAACTGCTCGTAACCACTTCTTGTTACCTTCTTTAGTGTCTGAAAGCTATAAAAGACTTTCATTGTCTAAGGGTGGTGTAGAAAAAGTCAAGTCAAGCTGGTGGCTGACTTGAAATCAAAAGCAGAGTGATGGCTGCTTGGAGAAGTTCGGATGAAAAAGTGGTAGGGCAAGAATTTATGGCACCCTGCTCAAACTTCACTAAGCTGCAGTGAAAACATTTTTGGTACAATAGGGATGAAGTAACTCCTCTCTAAAAGAAATGTGGTTTTA
This sequence comes from Gorsachius goisagi, assembly GCA_018403395.1. NCBI lineage: Eukaryota > Metazoa > Chordata > Aves > Pelecaniformes > Ardeidae > Gorsachius > Gorsachius goisagi. Next base: position 4,053 of record BOSO01003868.1, read on the forward strand.
TATCACTTTTCTTGGTTAAACAAAAACTTCAAAATACATTGGCCTGCATTGCATTAGCTGAAAGAAGAAAACTGCTACCAAAAATATTCTGTTCCTAATTGGTCTGGGGAGTCCATGTTCCAGTTTATAGAACTAAACTTTTCATTATCTATCTGAAAACAAAATTAAGATTTCCAGAAAGAAAATGAAAAAAAAAAAGGGGGGGGGGTTGTTTGGGTTTTCTTATTTACAAAAGAAAGGAAGTGATGAAAACCAGTGGAAATTTTTGAAACATCTACAGCAGTTGTTTACCAAGTATAAAGCTCACTAAGCTAAGCATAAAGAATGTTTTGGGTACAATTTCCTTAGCCCACAGAAAGTAGCTACAGCTACACTTAGGCAATCCCAAGTATTTGAGAGTTTTACATATGGGGAACAACTGTACACCGTGTGCACAGAGATGACATATTTGAAGTGGAACATGAGAGAGAAACAGCCGCTTGCAACTGCGCAGCCAACGTCAAGCTTGGACAAGCCCATGGAGCACCACCACCTTCCCAGCCACAAGGCTGGGGACCTGTAGCGGGAACTTATCTCCACAACTCCAATGTGCAACAGCAAGAGAGCTGGAGAGATGAAGAAAACAGCCAGCATCTTGGGTACCTGAGCAAACACATGCCTAAACGTGACCCCCTGTGATACCAGGGAAGACATCACATCATAGGAAGACTGCATTTTAAATTAATTGGGATGTGGTCAACCTGGCTCGTTTAGAAGGGCCAATAACAAATTGACCTGAGAAACTCAGGTTCTGTGGAAGAGATGAGCTGTAAATACCCATTAGTGGAGAGGACTAAGACCAGCCTGAACTTCTTAGCAGAAAAAGGGTTTTGAAGGCATTGCAATGTAGCAATAATATCATGTCCAACTGTATCGTACAGTCTCTTCCCCAAATTTCTAGTGTTGCTATACCTGTTTCTATAACAGGTTCTCTTTATGTACATATATTTTGGGAAATGAAAACTGCTGGATCTTTCTGAGAGTTTCAATCCCCCCCCCCCCCTTCTTCCTCCCACCCACATCTTTGCATCTCCTGGTTTTGCCTAAGCGTCACGGCTCCAAAGAGCAGTGAAGTAACTTGTGGAAGGAAAATAGAGCGCTGCAACAGTCTGCTACTAAAATAAGAAAATTAAACACTGAAAGAAAAGGTGGGATGAATTGTGCTGAGTCACGTGACAGTTCTTATCTCACAGAGAGATTAACGTTTTTAAATTTTTAGTTAATAACAGCAACCCAGCATTGTATAAGTCAGACTCCCCAGTGGACAACCAGTATAAACTATTCAGACCTGCTCTTATCCAGGCTTCTTATATCTCTATAGACTATAGTTTTCTTTACTTTTCTGTAGTCTTCATTGTACTGCAATAAAGTTTACTTTCTAGCATAAAAGAAACTCCAACTAATCATGTGCGTGAGAATCAGAAAAAAAAATCAAGACATTTTGTCCAAATGTTCATCACGACTCTGAGAATGCACCAACCTATTTTAACATCTATTATGTTTTCTATTAAGTGATTTTAGGAGGGGTTATCCTCACGTTACTATATGCAACAGAAGGTTTTTCATGGCCAAAGTTAGACCAAGCAGTTTGCTTAAATGAACAGGTTTAAAATCTGATTTGAAAGCTGCACCGAACCAGAGTGTGTTGGTTGGAGGACAAGAGGGGGCAGGCAGAAGCAGCTCTCCCTCCTCCATACCCAGTTCCTAATGCATATTCTGCTCTCAGGCAGCATCCGATAATTATATCGGAATTCACAAGCTCATTTCTCTGCCTGAAGGGTTGTGTTGTTTATAAAACTAGGAATTAAAGCAGCGTTATAAAATACACAGATAGGCAGCCTCGCTGCCTTTTTGCACATAGGTTATTCTTGGTAGCATCAGTGCTACTGCAATGCCGTATCTTGACACGTTCTTTTCCACTTAAGAAAACCGAGCCATTGAGAAGCAACAGAGACTTTCTAAACCTCTGTTTGAAAATCTTATCACTCACTCAACAAGAGGCTGAAACAAACAGGCTATCATGAGTCCCAGAGGATACAGCAGAGGTGGGGAAAAACAAACAAAAGAAAAAGATAGAATCAGTTATGTCTATAATATCTGCTGCAGTACTTTTGCATAAACAAACATGGTATTTCCCCCTGCCTCCCCACCAGAACAGGTCTGATCTTGACAACTCAGTGAGTAAAGTCCTGGACCATTGAAAAGGATGGGAAAACTCATCAGTTTAATGATACAAGGGTGTCCCCACTCCATGCCATGCGGTCTGATAGTCCTGGTGGTCAAACAGTTGGCCCAACAAATCCAACAGAAGTAGTCTCAAAGAGAAACAGGGCATTGGCAGACTGTTCTGTTTTACAAACTAGACAAAGATAATTTTAATAGCTGAACAGTTGTATAATTACGTACTATAGGAAATGAAATTCTGACTCCATCCCCTTATTTGTGTTTTACCCAATAGTAGTAACGGTGCATTCATTAGAGGCGTTTTTAAAAATGCCTCTATTTTTCTTTTTTTTTTTCCCCAAACAAATGGAAAAAACCACATTCAAGAGAAATGGCTATGTTTTGCCTAGTAATGAAGTATTTATTACAAAATACATACTCATCCGAAACGTATTCTAGCATATGATTACACCCCATTTGATAATCCAATTCCAAATGCAGTCGATATTTAAAAACCACACACAGACTTGCATGGAAAAGGCAGCAACTGTGTTTAATATGGGTAGTTAGTGCCATTACAATAATTTCTCATCCAAGTTACGTGCGCAAGTGGATTCTGCGTGCGGCGCTCAGCGTTAGACCCGCTAGACCCCACCCTTTCCCCCAGCAGCACATGAAGGTCAGCTGCTTTTAACGCCGGAAATTTAGTGAAACAGCTTGGTTTGTTATTGCATTGGAACTGGTTTTAGTCTGGGCAGCTCGCAGCTAAATGGCAGGCAGAACAAGCAAATTCAATTAAAATAGCTCTGAGGCAAAAAGGAGACCAGTGTATTAGGAAAATATAAATGGCAATTTAAATGGGTGCTGCAAGAGCACAACCAGGCCACAACGCAACCCTCTTTCCCTCTTTTATACCCATGCTTTTCTCTTTAACTATGAAGAACATTTTTAAACAGGCTGCTCCACTTCACAACTGTATCTTATCTCGGCATACAGCAAGCAGACACAGAACAGCCGGGTTTCACCAATCCTGCCACACCAACCCTTTCTTGTAGAGGAGAACTTGCAGAATTTACGGTCTGGAGTATTGCTCTTTCCCAGGCTTAATTTTTGTCCCCTGCCGCAGAGGGAAGGCACCCAGAGCATCCTTCCCGCAGGGTGGTGGGCTGGGTGCAGGCAGGGTAAGAGCTGCCACCAGCCCCCAAGAGAAGGAGCAGGTAAAGCGGGGCACAGCCCCCATGGCCCCAGGGCTGCTCTGCCAAGAGCTTCAGAAATAAGCCTGAAAGTTATTCAGGCCAGCAAAACCAGTACCAAAATACACAGATTCACATAAATGGCCACATAAGCCGTTTTTTGTTTGTTTTTTGTTTTAAATCACTGCAAGACACTGCTCCACATTTTGTCAAGGATAGCGCAATGTTTTCTTGGGCTCACTCACTCAGAATCAGAGCTGTTTGGGACCTCTTCTGTAGAGCTCATTTTATTCTAATGAACCCTAGAGAACACCACCCATGAACTGTGCAGCTCCATGCCTCCCCAAGAGCCAGGGTCCTCGGGACTAGGGCTCTTCTGTGCCTTGCTTTACAATGAATTAACCAAATTCCTTCCCTTCATCGTTGCTTCTGGCACCACAACTGCAGAACACAATCTAGATGAGGGAGAGTCAAACCCATTTTAGTCCCACCAGATACCAGGCAGTCCTACACAACACAGAAGAGGAGGAGGAATAAAATTAACATTTTCATTATATTCAACTACTTCTGTGTCTCTCAACGAAAGGTTTTTTTAAACTCAACTGTATATGTGTTTTCATAACATCTACACATCTCTTCTGAAAACCACCTTAACAAAAATTGGTTCTCAATGGGTCTCCATTACCATAATAACTGTGACATGCAGCTACATCCTTCCATGCCAACTCTGGATCAGATACCAGCACCCATCCAAATTACTGATTCAGTTCTGTTTCTGTGAGGTTTTTTTTTTGGTTGGTTGGGTTTTTTAACTTGTGGAAGAGTCATCAAAGCAATGTCTGAGTAACACATGTTATTAAAGCTCATCCTCAAAGCGTTTATTCTTCAGAACTAGCTGAAAACAGTCATTTTCTGAACTAACACTAGCCAAAGTTGTTTGCTTGTTTTTTTGGGGTTTTGCTTTTTTTTTTTTCTTTTCTTTTCTTAGCAAAGTAATGTGTCCTCAAGCACAAACATTTTACTTTCTCAGAGCACACCTAATTTTTCCTTGTGGCTTGCACGATAGTCTTAATAATCAGAGAACTAATGGATTTGGGATGAAAACAGACCTCAGAGGACAGTGAATAAAATCCTCTATGTCCTTAGTACCACCTACTATTTAAGCCACCTTTTTTAAAGAGATACCTATTTTCCTATATTTTCTTCCCCCCCCCCCATTTATTTAACAGTTCTAGTGATCGTTTTCAGGTGTCAGTATGAAAAGGAGAAAGCTTATTCTATTGATAGACATAAGTAACATTATTAATTCTTTTCCTGTAGCACCTCAGAACTCCAGGGAGCGATAAGAGCTAAAGCACGCTATCCCCTGTGCACATCAACAACAGATAACCCTTGCTTTAGGAAGGCAGGATTCTGATTAGCAACAGGGCTAAAGTGAAATGATTTTGAAACTCAGAACACTTTTTGCATTTCTTACATGTAATTTTGTTTATGTTGTGTCTAGAGCAAGTGTAACTTGGCAGGAATGCAATACTCTGCAGACAGATATGGCAGCAGGAGAAAAGATAGCAACTCTAAAAATAAAGGCTCTAACAGTATCATAAGCAGGAGCCAAAATGCAGAAGAAATACATATTCACTGTCAGCAGGGTGAAGGGGACGGTGGAAGCCCATGCAGCAGAAAGGTCCACTAGGCCTCTGAAAGAGCATTTTTCCTTTTCTTTGAGCAAACTGGACAGGGCAAAGACATTTGCGGCCCTCTCCTCTTACACAGATGTAAACAGATTTAGCTCTCTGAAGGTTATCACTTTTACAGTAGAAAGATGACAAAACTGAAATAGGAATACAATTTTATAGGTCAAATTACCCACCAGAATATATTAAATTAACATTAATATTACAGAAGTCAGTACTTCCAGAAATGCCAGAATTAAGTTGCCTTCTACTGATGCACTATTTCCAGAGCTCCCTCCCCCCTTCCTTTTTTTTTTTTTTTTTGGCCAGGAAAGAACTGCTGCCTCATCCAGTGTAAAGGGTGAAGAGTATTTAAGGAATTGAGCTATGAAGACAGAATTATCAATTTCCTCACATGCTTTCCTGTAGTGCTTAACACTGATAAATGAGCACTGCAAGAATAGCCGTCAATACTGATAATCACCGTCTTTCCAGTCACCATTTTACACAGGAGACTGAGCCACACACATTAAAGTCAAAAGCATCCATCAATTTGGGATGCCCAATTTGTGCCACCCAGGGGAGAGTGCTTACACCAGTTGGTATATCTTCTAGCACAGTCCCAATACTTCTCAGCTACAGCCTAACGTTTTTGCACCGCGATTCTCAAATCTCAGCTGAAACCTCAGAAGGGAAAATTCAGATGAAGTGCTGTAGCATCACTAGGGAGGCTCTGGGGCAATGGATTGGTCTGAATGATCAGTTAAGTCAAGTCTGCTATTTCAGGCATTGCCTGGTGCCACTTATTACAGCCCTTCCGCAAAAAAAAAAACCCCACAAAAGTAAATGGGAGGCTCACTGCCTTTTAAGCATATCACTGAATGAGTCCTACTGGGGCTAAGGCAAAGATAACACCTTCCAGGCCCTTCCTCTGACTTGTTTCTGTTCTGCTCCCTTCTTTTCCCCCACATTTTGATCCTTGTCATATGCTCCACTCTCAGGCTTTCTTACCATCCAGCCCAAGCCTTTTCAACTTGTTCAAATCCTCACCGAACACAAAGTTTTCATGCAGTACGGACTTGCCAAAAAGCCATGCACCCTGCCAGGCTAATAGGCTTTGCCTGAAAGCATGAGAATAACAGAATTTTTGAGAAAGGACTGCCAAAATATTTGAATATAGGTAAAACAATATATTATCCTTTCATTCCTGAAAATAAGATTAAGATAATTTTGACTTAGGAAAAATCAAAACCCTTCTCTTCCACTCCAGGTGAGGTACAGACTCTTTTTGGATAAAAGAGTTAGCCTAAGCGTTTCAAATCTGGAATAATTGTGGGTAGAAAAACACCTTCCCTGAGAAATACCAAACTAGAAGTCATTCCTGCTAAAAATCAACAAAGTTTATAAAGCATAGGATTTTATTTGAATAATTCAGGATTGAAGTGGCCTCTGAAAGTCATCAAGCCCAATCTCCTTACTGAAAGCAGGGTTAACTTCAAAGTTAGGTTGTCCAAGCTTTTGTTCTGCAAAGTTTTGAGTGTTTTCAAGGATGAAAAGTCCACATACCCTCTGGGCAACCTGCACTGATATTTGACCATCCTTACTATGAAATCTGTTTATTTACACCTAGCAGGAATTGCCCTTTGCTGCCAAGAACTTTTCAGGGTAAGTCTGATCCACCTTATCTATAAACCATTTGTAAGATCCCCCTTTAATTTTTTCTTCTCCAGGATAAACAGAGCCACACTTCCTTCCTCTCTTGGTCTGTCATTCTGTCCTTCAGCATCCTTGCTATCTTGATGGTACTCATTTTAAGATTATCAACCTTTCTTCCATGGGAGCAGGACCCAAACCTGGGCACAGGACTCCACATGCAGCCGGTCCATTGCTGAGTAGAAGGGACTTCTCCTGACATGCCACCTATGCTCTTGTTAATCAGCTCTGCCTGTGGTTGCCCTTCACCCCTGACTTATGTTCAACTTGTCCACCAAAAGGACTTGCAGGTCCTTTCCTGCAGAGCTGCTACTCAGATGGTCATCGCCCAAGCCTGTGCTGTTGCTTAGGCTTATTCCCTCCTGCTTTGTTAAGCTTCGCAGGGTTCCCTCCTAGTCCACTGCTGAAGCTTTTTGTAGTTCTCCCTTCCCAACTCCTCAGAAATTCAATCCTTTGCATAGTACCCTAACAGCAAATGGGAATCACATACACTTAACAGGGGAAAAAGTGTCTGGAGCATAAAGTCACCTGGCAGGTCCTCCTATCCAGACCTGAATCCTGGCATGTCCCTTACCAGCTCATGTACAAGCCTAGGACTGAGCTGGCTGCTGCCCAGTCAGGGAGCTGATAGGCATCCACAGCTTTCAAAGGCAGCCCAAGTAACACAGTGCAAACTCTGCTCCTGAAGCCTCCATTAGAAAAGGTCCCCAAACCATCTTCCTGCAGAAGGAACAGGGTACGTTTCTTCCAACGTTGCTTCTGGGAACCTTAACTACCCTCACATGAAGGCATGCAAAAATCAATGCAAGCTAGGGAGTACTAAACCAGACGTGGAATGAGGAGGAATGATTGATTTTTGGGGGGAATGAGGTGAAGGATGTAGAATTGATAGGTTTCTTTTTTCCCCTTCCTCTGAAAAGAGCACGAAGCTGATGGATGATTTTTTGAAGGGACATATTGTTAAAAATGTTGGCAACATATCACCAACCTTTCAGGTCTACTTAATCAATTAAAATGGCTGTCTCCAAAAGAATCAAATTAATATCAGACATGAAAGATGAAGAAAAAAGCAAGAAGCTGGAGAAAGGAACAGATTTAGCTGACTCATCCCTTTGAGATTGCTGTTTAATGACACTTTGCCCACAATGGAGAAAGAATTGTTTCACAAGTAAAAAGTTCATGGAAGGTAAATCACTTCATCTATCACCACTGAAGCAAAGTATTGATGCTAGGATGCTCATTGCCATCTAAGTTCCTACAATATTAATTGAACTTGTAAGAGACGCAGACGGCTTTTCCCTCCGAAAGGTTAGTGCGTGGCCCTGCATAAAAACACTGATCTCAGCTGGGATGTACCCACCTGCCCACGCCAAGGGCACTGCAGTTTTGTCGCTCCTCAGACAAAATACTTTAACCGTGTCCCTGCTTTGGCCAACTTTGCTTCCTCCTTATCCCCTGTCTCTTCCCAAAGCATTAAAGCTCCGTGTGCTACTGTCCTCGGGTTTATTTGGTGTGATTGCAGGCGATGCCTCGCCCTCCGCTAGAGCGACACGAGGAAGGCTGCCCAACCTCCCAGCAGACGCCAGTAACAGCACATGAACCTCCTCATCTCTGCTTGACACATGTTTCTACTGTGCAAAAGAAATAAAAATCGCTGTTTGCTAGTAATTCAGCTACAGTTGTGGTTACTGGATTGGATGTCAGGGTCAAACGCAAGTTATAAAAAACACAGATCTCGTGCTGTCCGCATGGACCCAGATTCTCATCTGGCATAAGCTGGCAGGGCTCCACATTGACAGTCTGGCTCCCAGCGTAAATGAGGGATAAACGTGGTCTCTGCTTCATCTGTGAGGCTTGGGGTATCTTAAATTTGGCAGCCACTGGAGGAAACTTTACTCTGGGGTTTAGAAGGAAATTACTAAACTGACTTGTTAAATTACGTTGCATTAGCAGCAGGAACATTACAATCTCACCCTTTGTTATTTGAGCCTTCAATTTGATTTTGTCGGGACTGTTTCATCATTCGGTTTCCTAAAGCAAACGATTCTGAAAGGTTGTGCAAAGGGCATAAAAAGCAGCAATAGAGTAATGACTTTCTGAGCTATCAGCTACAGGGGGTAGTGGTGGTGTATTTATTATTTCAAAGTTACGAAATCAAATCTTTCTAAGGCTTCTCAGATAAACAGTCCTCAATGACTTCATATCTACCAGCATATTCTCAACCCAAAGGTGTAAACCCTGAGGAGCACCACAATGCGAGAGTTTTGCACGCCGACTTTTGCTGAGCCTCTGTGAATTGTGATTTGATATGCATGGCAGCGAAAGAATTGCCAGCTGCCAGCAGAAGGAGGAAAGAACTGGAAAACAAAGTTTGAATTACTTTCGTAGTTCATCAGCTAGGTATTAAGGGAAAAAAAAAAAAAGAAAGGAAGAATGGCTGATTCAAAGCCTGTAAGGAATCATTAGGTTTAAATTTACTTCTGCAGAGAATGAAATCACATCTGGAGCTTATATTACCTTTTTCCACAGAAGCAGAGCATATTCACTTGTGAAATCTTAAACAGCATGAAATGAAAGACATGTAAAATAAAAAACCAGCTTCTCATAAAAGATTTCTAAAATAACATCTTCAGGCAACATAAAGACCATGGACCTACAGAACTTATTAAAAATGTTTAACACCCTGCCTAGTCACTTCCCAAAATTATTCTGCATATTCTCATATACAACCATTTTATGTTTTTAGCTGTACTTGAGAAGAGCAGCCCCATGATAGTTCTAAGCTGTAGTTGCCCAGACTAGCTGAAGAACTTCAAGGCTGGAGGATTACAGCGTGCTCTGAGCGCAGCCTTGGCTTGGGAAGTTTTTGGGAACAAGAAGAAACGCAGCCACCCAACTATCATGTGAAATTTCAGATCAGGCCACTTATCCACAAAGATAAAAAAAAGATTTGCATTAGGTGTTGGGTAGTTTCTGAGAATGATTCAAGGTAATAGGTTTAATGTCCAAAAGCACCGCACTTATGGGAACACCTTACCCAAGAGGTCTTTCCCCCCTCAGTCATACATGACACCAGGGAAGGTACTGAAGCTCCATCCCAGTCAGAGATGCTCAGAGGACATGCCACACAAAACCCCTTCAGCATCTCAAGTCCTTCCACCTTCAGACTGCTCTCACCGTGCTTGGGCACTACCTGAGCATGCTGCCAAGGACACGAGGGCTGTTTTGGGATGCCGATTCACAATAGTTACAAACCTCCTGCAGAATTTGGGGCAAGTTTTTTCTATTCACGTCTTTACAAAGCAAATGAATGAGATTTGTCTTGAGGTGAAGCATACTCTAAAAAAAATATATAAGGGATTATGTGCTGATCTGCATTTACTCCCCCATCACTACCAGCAGCAAAAGGAGGCGTTTAGGTAGAACAAAAGATAATAATAAAAGAAAAAAGATTGTGCATTGTAGTCAAGTTGCAACTCCTATGAAAACCAAAAAAAGGTCTGAAAAGCTTTGCTGCCACCTCCCAGTGGAATATGGCCTCTACTGTAGGGGAAAAAAAAAAAAACAAACCACAAACAACCAAGCCTTAATTTCCCACTCTAGCTTGAAACTGGTACAATGCACAGCAAAATAAGCTCCTGCTCAATGACTGAAATTCATGGTGTAATTAAAAAACCTCTGCAGGTGCCAGACAGCCCATGAGATTCCCACGTAGTTCAAGAAGTCCTGGGGCAACCCATGGCTGGAGTTGACACCACGCTGGTCATTGCATGAGAAGGACCTCTGCCATTTTTGCAAATGTGAGTTTCTCACAAGCATCATCAGCACTAACTGAGGGAAGGAAAAGGGTTATTTTGAACTAGCGTAGCATAGAAATTAAACCCAAGCCTCCTGAGAAGGAGGCCAGAGGATTATTCTGCCTCACTAAAGCCACCTTTGGTGTCCTGAGTGCTTCCTAACACACGTGTGTAAAATACATTGTCTTCTAGTAGTATAAGCATGAGTTAGTTCTTCTCTATCCAAAAAACCAACCCAAACCCAACAAAGCAAACAAATGAAGAGCTCTGCCTTTACTAAGAACAGACATAACTTGACCCTATTCATCAGTGGCATCTATGGAGTGAAAAACTCAAAGTGCTCCCAATTTTTACACTATAAGGATGAAATTTATAAGCTCAGTGTGATCCCTTTAGACATTTTCTGCCCATTCCTCTTAACATGTTTGGTAAAAACTTCACATGTAGTGCACAGAGCAAGAATTTAGTCCAAAAGTGTCTACATGCAAGATATGAATAAAGCAGAAATATAACATAATCTAATTAATTAGAGTGGTAAAGGGGGAAATATTTGTATATAAGAAAACAAAGCCTTTTTAAAAAGTAATTGGAAGAGAACATGCAGTAATCATGGCCAACATCAGAGCTCTTTCCTATTTGCTTTTCTACAGATGTCTTAACAGCAGCCTTTCAGCAAAATTCACTTCTCAATATAAATTTATAACTAATTTGAGGTATGTATAAACTTGAGAAACAAAAATAATTTAACTCCTAAAACAGACTACAGAAAACAGCCTCCACATAATTTATGTTGCTACTGTTAAAGTAGACTCCTCACATCTCGCAATCAGTTTTACATTATTCTCCCGCTTCCCATCCCTTCATACCACCAGGGATGGAACGTCTATAATTTATCAGTATCACAGAAAATACCATTGCAATGTATTTTCTCTGGAAAAAGAAAAAAAAAATTTAAGACAGACATTTAACTTTTTTCTCACAGGATCAACAGTGCCAGGCAGCACAAGCCAGTTGCCAGAGCTGTCACAGTGGTAGAGGTTTTGAGGATCTGCACCAAAACTGCAGGAATGTGAAACCTTTACCTGTAGCCAACTGGCTGTCAAAGAGTGATTGATTACTTACTGAACCAAATTGCAGGAACAGCCAATTTTGAGGTGAGCGGTTTTATTTTAAATCTCAATTATGGCTCTAAACACCCATCCTTAACTTCAGTCTGGTACCACTCTAAGAGACTCGCTAGAATTTGTGCTTCCATTAGACACACCAAAAAAAAAAAATCAGTTATGCCTATGTAAAGAGAAGTTGCACTTTGCCAGGACATGGGCTAAACCCAAGATTAAACGCGAGCCTCTTGCCACCTTAACTGATAAAACAGACTTTAGCACAACAGAAGTAGGAAGAAGAAAAAAACCTTCACCTCGGGAGCCACCCACAGATGCTTTTGCTCCACTCATATGTAATGACATATCCCTATATACACAGCCAGAGCACAGTGGTGGAGGATAAGACTTTTTTTATTATTCCTCAATGTTTATTTTAGTATCCATCCATGCAAAGTTAGCCTCTCAGATCATCTCTCATCAAATGCATAATGAGACAAATTATTATTTTCTACTACAGTAAATCAGAGCAGGTCCATTGATCTCATTACAGAAGAGCAATTTACACTTGCAGAGAGGGTGGGTGACTATTTCTAAGTGAGGAAAGAGAGCAAAACCCCTGATCCTGGGGAACCTAATTCAGAAACAAAACGCATACAGATCGCTGCCTTTTCTTCATCTGAACAGCTATATATACAGCAAATATTCACAGCAAGGAGTTAAATAGTTTTTAGAACAACTTACTGAGCTTCGGAGACTTTAACAACTCTCTGCGGAGTTGAATAAGGGCGGCTTCCTTCCCCTGCAAAGCCACCAGTGCCTGGGACTCGCTTGGCATTTCTAAAGCATTCCTTCCTCCATCCCTTAGTGATGATAACCAGGGACACTGACCACCAACCACCCTATTCACCATCTCCTCAGTGACCACCATAGGTGACATCCGCCAAATGCAATGCAGAAACCGGAGCGATGCCTCTGCTAATGCAATTGCCAAAGCATATGCGGGATTCTGTGCGTGGGTTTTATAAATTTGAGGCAGAGGGGAGGAACTGGGAGGGAGTAAGAGACACTAATCTCCCTGCCCTGCATTGCCTTATATAAACTTTTAAAAAGGGAGGGAGGAAGGAACACTTTAAAAACTAAACATCAGTGGACCTTACTCTATGAACTGATCATTGGTTTACATTTCCTCTTGGTATGTTATAACACGTGTCTTGCTACAATATAGGCGAGGTAGAACTCATTTCAACATGGAATTACGGAAACTGCTTGTAAGCAAACAAATGGACAAACCACAGAAGTACTTAGTTTTGCACCATATATTAATCACTTTGAAGCATATGAATCTCAGGGAATCATTTGTTAATTATATAATGAAGAACTATTCCTATGGAATTTGATTTATTATCTAGTATACACAGATGTAGTCTTATCATGGAAACTTCCAAACCAGCTCAGTAGAAGTTACTTAATTCTAGTACACAGCATGAAGTTAAAGCAAAAAAAAAAATATATAAAATGGCTTCAATCAGCAAAATGCAGCTTATTTGGCAGAAGTAACTTCTCACATACAATATTTTCAAGAATTGCTTGGACATCTGCTTTTGACTCCCATATTCAGCTCAGAAAAAGAATGAGGAGATGCTGAAGGCTGATAATTAGCTAGCAGGAATCCCTCCCAGATGGTCGCTATTAAGAGAGATGAGCTTGCTCTGCTGGGCAAGAGGCCACAGACATCACCCAAGGATCCTAGGATCTCTAGGGACAGGATCCTGGGAAAAGTCAACAGAAAACTAGGATAGTTTTCTTAAATGTCTTGTACTGCTATAGTGTCCTCTGGTCGACTGCTGTTGCTCTGGCCACTGGGCTGTGCTGAACCTTCTGGGAGATCCATAAAAAGAGACAGAATGTCCCTCAGGTCAGGACTGAGTACAACCCACCCCAAAGGGAGAGGAATGTCCTTCTCACAAATCTCTAGCTAATAATAAATAATAACAATAGTAATAATAATGATAGTAATAATAATGATAAAAAAATCCCTAGACTCAGAGCACACCATCCCAGATGGGGAAAGCATATGGAAGAAGCTGCAAAGACTGTGCAGAAAAGCTGTGCAGAAGAAATCTTCTCTCCACCCTGGGTCCAAGAGCCCAGCCTCCTGCTGCTGGAAATAAGGATGTTTGGATTTGATTAATAACTACAAAATGCTATTCTCTCCTATGCAAGAGCCTGTTAATGTTTTATTACTCTCATTATCAGGAGGAGGTATGTCACTGCATGAAGAAACAGCAGTTGCTCCCCTCCCAAACGCTGCTTCAAGGCATGGGACCAGAGACAGAGATGGTTCCCGGGACTCAGCAGGGCAGGCGAGAGAAGCCCACGGATGCCCAGCAAGCCCATAACCAGCAGCCTCTGCTTTTTTTCCATGTGTCACCACAAAAAGAGAGCTTTAAGGAAAACAAAAAGCTCACAAGAGCTATTCCCTGGATTTGAGGTACCTTGACAGCTATTAAAAGTCCTTTTCTGGCTATATTTTGTACAGGAGCTGGGGAAAGAAGAACCTAGAGAAGGGCAGCAGGCAAGAATTCTCTTTTTTTGTTTAATAAAGAACAAAAAAACATAGACGAGTGCTACCCAGTATTTTATCAGCTGTCATCCTGGAAGAAATCTCCAAGTGAAAGCAAAGGCAGATCAATGAGAGGGAGGGACCAAGCTGGACCACAAACCTGAGACAGCGATGGCAGGAAGAAGAGTCAAGGGAAGGATGCGCTTATGCTGGACCGGCAGAGCTGTACACTAAAAACATGATACCATAAGAGAAGAAGAAAATTAAATTTACTCTGAAAAGTCAAAATGGTTGTGCGCTTTCCACCAGATGCATTCTGCAGTGTGTTAGTGTCATTCCTCTCTGTGACCGAAATATAACCCGGGCTATTGCCGGGCTGCCATTTAACCGTGCTTAGAGAGAACATTTCCAGAAGCAAACTGGCATAGGATAAAGCAGCAACACTTCATGGGGAGGTGGAAGGGGAGGAGGCTTTCATCAGTCGTCGTGACATATTTATTCAATACATGACTAGATCTTTATGTTGCTGGCCAAAGTACAGTTCTTACTGCAAGGCACAGTACCCCTACCACAGATGAAAAAGTGCATTTATCTAACGTTAAAGTTACACACGCAAAAGAAAAATCATAGCTAAGCCACTGTACTTCCTGTTCAAGAGTTCAGAGAAATTTGATTTAATGAAAAAAACATTTACAGAATAAACGTGATGGGCCAGAAACCTAAGGGTTCTTTTGTGTCCAGATGTAAGAACAAATCTAACTGCATTAAAATGAAATAATTAAAATCTCTTTCAGTAAATAACGAACATTTGGAAAGTACATATCAGTAGCTAAAAATGTTAACCTTATTGCAATGATTTCCTTCTCCCCATGAGAAGTCATCTACATATCTAATGCTGGCATCAGACATTCTTTCAGGGCAGGGAACATTTTGTGGAGGTTAAACAGCAAAAGCTGTCTCTGGTGACCACTCTAGATAGTAATAACAAGCCAGACAGCTCCACTTCTGGGGTACTTCAAAGTCAATTCTCAGCCTATAACCATTAGAAGTTGCAAGGCTCTCAAAGGGAAGTTTCTCAGACCCTTTTTTTAAACTTTACATCAGTTTCAAAAGAGCCATTCTAGTAAGGTATCCAAAAAGAAACAAGCATTTTAGTGCTGCTCCTGGCAAGGAGTGCCTTGTGTTTCTCTGCAGCATTTCTCAGAGCATCTCAAACTCCTTTTCCATCTCAATAAGAAAGTATTAATGGGTCTGCAGTCCTCTACTTCAGCTTCAGGAAAGCCAAAAAAAAAAAAAAAAAATAGAGTAAGAGGAAAATTAAATGCACTGATAAAGACAAATGTAGCATTTAAACTAGAAAAGGAGGGATTCAAGGGAAGAATGGGAGACATGGGAAACCATCCAGCCACTTGCCCATCTCTGCAAAGAGCCACCAGCCTCGCCAGCCCTGCATCCCATGCAGCTGCCCGGGGTGAGCGGGTGACATGAAGCGGTGAAGCTGGCAGTGAGATGGGAGCTGAATGGGGACGAGGGGACAGGCAGAGCCCTGCTAGAGCAAGGAGAGCATCGCAAGAGGCACCTGGGCTCCCCACAGCACGACGGAAGGGCCAGCGCTGGCTGCAGCAGCGAGGTGCCAAGCCCGATGGCAAGCCCAGGTCAAGAGCAGTGAATCATTTAGAGAAAGAAGCGGAGGAGATCCAAAGGTCACATCTGTATCCAGCAGGGAAGGAAAAGAGCATGAGTGTTGCAACAAGTAACATGGCAAGGAACATGGCCCCTCACTACAGGAAAGACGCTGCATTGCTGGAACATGCCCAGAGGGCGGCAACAAAGCTGCTGAGGGGTCTGGAGCACAGGTCTGATGAGTGGCTGAGGGAACTAGGGTTGTTTAGCCTGGAGAAGAGGAGGCTGAGGGGAGACCTTATTGCCCTCTATAACTACCTGAAAGGAGGATGTAGTGAGGTGGGTGCTGGTCTCTTTTCCCAGGTAATGGGCGATAGGATGAGGGGAAAGGGCCTCAAGTTGCACCAGGGCAGGTTTAGGTTGGACATTAGGAAAAACTTTTTCACTGAAAGGGTTGTCAGGCACTGGAATGGGCTGCCCAGGGAGGTGATCAAGTCCCCATCCCTGGAGGTATTTAAAAGCTGGGCAGACGAGGTGCTTAGGGACATGGCTTAGTGGTGGGATGGCAGGGTTAGGTTAATGGTTGGGCTTGATGATCTTAAAGGTCTTTTCCAACCTAAACGACTCTATGATTCTATAAGGCCAGGAGAGGCAAAACCACGATGGGACTCCGAGGGCACATACCTTGCTAGGGATTTGCAGATGTGCTTCAGGGGAAAGACCACGCTTGTCAATAAAGGGATTCCCAATTTCTATCTCATATCCTTTTTCTGGCAGTGCAATAGGTAGTTCGAAGATTTTTCTTTCCTCTTTTTCGTATCAAGCAGTAGGAATTTATTAGAAGCAGTATTTTTGCAAGATGGGCTCGGGACATAATCCAACAAACAATTATAAATCTGCTTAACGTAAAGCACATAAAAGGTCCTTTTGACATTAATGAGACTACTTACACAACCTGTCTTAAGTAAATGTGGGATGTGTGCATGAACGCTGCCTAATTTAACTTTTAATTGCACGAAGGCCCCTGCATGTTCTGCTTTACCTGCAGACTGTGGCCTCTCTCTATGCACAGACCCTTCTCCCATCCACCTTCTTGCCAGCAGGCTTCAGGTAAAAGGTTTTGTTGTGGTTTGGTTTTTTTTTTTAAAACCTGGAAATGCTGCAGCAAGCCATTTTAATAACATACATCGTAGCGCCACTATAACATCAGCCACACTAAATTTTAAAAGCAAAGCCATCAAATTCATACTATAACATATGTAAAAAGTTACCAATCAGGTTGATTTGAGATGTTCCTTGTAAAATCTTTGACCGCACTACATCTCCTTTATAAGAGAAGATTATTTTCTCTCAATGATAAAATGGCTGATATTAGGACTTAATACAGTACAGGAGAAAGTCAAGTGATTCTCCCACACAAGTCATCCTTTTTTAGAACTTCATCAGATATTTTAGTTTCCCTATGCTTTTTCCCCCCGTCTGCTTCTAGAAAATAAAATACCAGCATATTTCAGAACTGATGTTGAAGTCCTCATTTCCAAAAATCCCAGACATTTCCTAATTAAAAAAAATAAAGCAGCACATTCTAACATGGCAAGTGAAATAAGGCAGACCAGGAGGCAAAAAGATACCACTCCTGCCCAGTGCTAGTACTGAACAGCTCCTGGCAGCTCTATAAATACCCTTTGGTGACAATAACATCTCAAATAACTCACTCGGAGGCATCTTCATTTATCAATACTGAGTTTTTCCTGCTCTGATTGAGCTAGTTTGATGTAATGACAAAATTGATCTTTAAATATTCAAAACTCTGATTATTGCACTTTTCTGAGAGGCATACTTTTTTTATTTTTTAATTTTTCCTAGTACTGATAACATTTACATTTTCCTTTGGAAGAAGAAGATTTGTCTTCATCGCTTCTGTTTGTAATTTGCTTTAGTTTATCTCTTTCAACGTTGAGCACAGCAAGGAAGAAATATTTGCATGCTAATGCAAATCAAAGCGTGAAAGCAATCAAATCAAACAAAAAGTAAAATCATCTCTGGAATTAATGAAATTCTTCCTCCCCTCTTACATCATTAATTTAGCACTTTCTTTTCCCTGCTATTGACCAGCTGCCAATTCTTCCCTTAACTAGAATTATCAAGAAAAACAAATCTTCAGGAATTCAACACTGTATTGTACATTCTGAAAAAAAACCCCAAACCTTATATATCTTTTTAATTATGTGAGAACCTGTATGATTTAACTGATAAATTAAGATCATATCCCAGTTTTCCTAGAATCAAAAACTTTCAGGTAGGTGTTGTCCTTTTAGAACTTCAGAGCAAAGCAGAAATTTGAGAGGAAGTAAAGACCATTATAAGTGCTATTCTTGCATAGTCCAGCCTGATCTAGATTTATATTGCTATTTACACAGCAAACAGATCACGAGTAGTTCCAAGTAACCTCATGGCCACTGTGGTAAGGAGAATAGTTGCAAACCTGCTTGGGCTGCAAGCTTGAGGGACACTTACTCCAAGGGTGGGCAGCCTGGCAAAGCAAGGTAATAAAACCTGGATTACGTGGAACCTGCAAAGCACACCCTAGGCAGAGCAGGATTTTTTGGCCATTGCATTACACAGTATGATGTCAGAAGGCATTCTTCTTGGGTTTTGTAATAAAATGAATCTCAAGTGATTCTAACGATGGGTATTTGGCCTTAATAATGTTATTTAAGATTAGGTATTAAGTTGTGTAACTTGTGTCTTCAGACTGGGCAATTTCATTACTTCCTCCTTTCAAAAGTGGCTTTAGTAACTAAGCTTTTAAATTGTTTTCCCCATAATAAATAAATGAAGCTAAAAGGCACTTGTCAGCACTGAAGAGCTGGATCCAGGCCCACACTGGACATTAAGGATATAGATTAGATCAAGCCAACAAAACACTTAAAGCAAAGGTTGTCCCTACTAGCTGTAGCAATTTTTAAATTGAGATTCAGTAATATGATTTTAATGCCAGGTGAATGAGGTCAGACAAAGAAGAAATTACGTCAGTGACAACAGGCAAATTCTTACCAATTTAGTGTCTACCGGTTAGAGCAAGCTTTCCTTCAGAAGGCACTAATGTCTCGATAAGCGTAGAAGAAACCAAAAGCAAATCACCTCTCGTCGTCAAACTTGTGAGAAGAGCTACAATACAATGACGTTTGTCATTATTTCTTATGGGCATATTAAGAAGGAAGGATGTTAGTAGCTCCATCTCTTCCCCAAATAAAAAGTTAATGTAATTACAAAAGTAACAGTTTAGGCTATGAAACCAATCCTCTCAGTCTCAGGACAGTAAAGTTGCCTTCTGGTTTCCCTTCCTCTAGTTTAAATGGATGTTCTTTTAGCAGCAAGTTTCTGGCTCATAAATTTTCAATGTCACATGCTACCATGGCACAGACCCAACAGGTCATGCGGCCATGCTCAAAGATGCCTAAGTACCAAAGACATCAGTCCACGGTGGACGGAGAAAGGAGTCCAAGTCAGGTAACCAAAACCAATGCAAAACTGTAAGTGCCGGCTAGGTCTGGCTCCCAAACCAGCTGGCTGAAGTTTGTGTGGGGAAAAGAGAAGGAAGTGTGTGACAGAGAGAGAACATACATCAGCTGCAATATGAGTGCCATGTCCACCACACAGAGGTATGTTAACAACTGGGAGCAGACCATACCATGGTCTGCCTTCCTGGGGCAAGAAATACCGATCTAAATTAAGGATCTTGTCATCTTAACACCCTTAAGCTAGTTAGTTGACATATTAGTGTATTCCCTTTCTCTCAAAATACACTGCCCAGCCCTCCAACTAGCTGATGCCAACCGCCTACCCTTAATATTAACTTCCACAGTGCATTGTGTATCTGCTACTTCTACCATAAAAGAAAACACGTAGATGGGTAATGAATTATTTTCTACCTGAATTTTACTTGGAGATACCAAGTCCAAAATAATCGTCATCTTAATGTTCTATCTCTTCCCCCCCCCCCCCGCCCCCTTTATCTACAGCTTTCTTTTTCTTACAGGTTAAATAGGCCAGGACTAATTACATCATCTTCATGACCTGCACTACTTGAAACCATGAATCATTTCTGCTCTTTTATACTCCTTGTCTCTATGTTAGTATTTTCCTCCCCTAAAAGGGCAACAGAAATGATCAGAAAGCTCCAGACACGATTCTCATGTGCCAGAACCACCTTTCCAACCTCACGTTCTCAAGACTTTGTTTTCCTTTTTAAGTACTGCCATAAACTCTGCAACAGCTCTCCCAAGCTGTTGGCAAAGCATCTCTCCTCTAGTTATCCTTAACTTTGCTGTTTTGCATTACAGAGGGGCGAGTTGGCATTTGCTTTGTCACTTTAGGCTGTTCTAGGCTCAGCAAAGGGACTTGGTGATGCAGTAACACCCACTGTTCAAGAGCTTCCCCTGGTGCCACCACCACCCTCACCTGAAGTTCAGCATCACAACCAAGTCTAGCCTTTCTGAGGTTCCTCCCTCCTCCACCGAGCTTCACCACAAGCAATCTCAGACCCAGCCAGGAGGCACTGGTGCAGCTCCGTCATGGGGCCATGCTGGGGGATGGAGGACCCTCCCTCCCCTGCCATTGCCAAACCATCTGCCTCGGCTGTGAGACACCACCTCCATGATCACCAGCGGTGCTGGACATGGCCAGCATGCATTCAAAGCCCACCTCTCACAGACTCAAAGCAAGAACGTGAGCAAGGTGTCCCAACCCGTTATCTGCCAGGTGACAACAGAAACCAACTGTAAGGCCTTTGTGGTCGATTTTAGCCTCAGCAAGAAGTATGGTGTGGGTTACCATGCAAACCAGTTTGTGCGTGGTACAGCGCTTGAGCTGACAACGCTGTATTATTAGGCACTCCAAAAATGAAAAATACTGCCTTATGTTTTCAATCTATAGTTTTACAAATAGGTTTTAAAGCCATAGCAGCAGTTCAGATTTGGACCAATTTTTTTGTTTAAAGAGAAAAAAAGGCTTTTTACAGAATGCAAGGCCAATGGAGATATTCCAAAGTTTTGTTTCAAAACTGCAGTGGAACCACTGCTTCTAAACCTGTAATAAAATAAACCAACACAAGATATCTAGTGATCTACTGGATCACAGTAAGACCCAGAGGCCTCAAGTTACAAAAATTTACATTTGCTTTCATTGTCCACTCCAGGAGAAATGTAGAAAGTAACAGGGAAAAATAAATGGGAATTAATAATGTGTTATTTAAAATTTCAAAAAAATTCGACAGTTAAGAAATAGGTTTTGCCTACAGAAGGCAGTATTTAGCATCCAGCAGGTCCACCCCAACACTGTCATCTCTGTGGGGTTGAGAGACCAAGTTTACACCCATATTGGACTAGAAGCCCAGAGGTTGCCAGCTACACCGGTGTCTCAAAAGAAAAAAAAAAAATTATGAGAGTTGTCAAGAAAGCACATGTACGTACACTTACTGAAACACTACCACCCCCCACCCCACCCCCCCAACTGCTGGCTGCCTTCCCTTAGCCAAGTGAAATAAGCACAGCCCAATGCTGGGAGGCTCCCGAGCCATGCCCGGGGCTTGGCAGGGCTGTCCTGCACCCAGTGAGGTTTCACCACTCACATCCCACTTCCACAGGTGTCCTCTTCGTTCACTGCTCCTGACCCTTTCCCCCCCCACCCTGCTACAACGGCTCCCCTGTTTTGACAAGGCCGAGGTAACCATCTCACCGCTCCCTCCCAGCACCAGATGGTTCCCATTAACTTTGTCCACACTCAGCTCCCAAGTGTCAACTGGAAAGCCCAGACCCCAAATATTTTACAGATGAAACAATAACGGGCTCTTTGCCAATGACCCGGGACTGGATCCCAGCCCCTGCTCCACACCGCCCTGGTGACAGGCGGAAAACAAGCCAAGAGCTGTCTTGGGCATTGGGTCAGGATATCTCCTCCACCTTTGCAAGAGCCAGGCAGCTCGGCAGCTATCCAACCCCCAGCCCTCAAGGTAGGTGACTCCAGGGGCAAGTCACACAAGCCCACCATCCCACCAAGGTCTGCAACGTCCCCATGCAGGCAGGCAAGCAGGCAGGGAGGGCTTGGTGGCTCAGGCACACAGCCACACTCAGCCCGGGCACGGTGCCCGCCACCTCTTTCCTCATCCGTCTCAAGCGTGGCTGCAAGGTGCCAGAGAGCTCAGGCTAAAAGCTTGTTAAAGCGGCTTCAAATCACCCTTTAACCCAAGGAAAAAACCACAACTGGGCAAACCCCTCAACGTACCCATAATTATAGTCCTTGGATAGCCCAGGTTTTCCTCGCTGAAGATTTGCTGCCATGGCCTCCTGACTAAACATTTCTGAGTCCCTGCTTCTTCAGTTTGGAGTGTAAAAGGTCAGTGGAGAAGGCAAATTTGTGTTCAGTCTTAAGTATTTCAACTTTCTCAGCCTGCTCCTAACTAACAAGCTAACCAACATGCTGGTTTCTAAAATGCCACATCAAATAGTGTGAAAGTGTATATAGAAAGCAACGACAAAATATTCCAGGATCGCATTATTGCCATGCTGGTTTAATTTCCTTTTAGCCACGTGCCGTTTCAGAAAAGGATTATTTTAGCTTCAAGCGCATGTGGAAGATGGACACGGCATTTCAGGTTGCCATTCGCACACGGACTGTATCAAGAAACGCCCCGGTTTAGACAATTATCAACGAAAGCGATGCCTATCGCAATTCTTCCCCTGCGTCCTTTACCCACACTGCAAGGGCATTCAAGAAAAGGAGCTGGAGTCTAATCTTTAAACACTAGATGGAGCCCACTTCCCAAGACTGCAGAAGGAAAGCTCTCCTTGCAGCAAATTCTTACCAGCCTATTGCAATATCTGGTCATGCATAACCATGACAGAACTCAAACAGCTGCGGTGACTGCCATTACTGCAAAAACATATACTGGCCAGCAATTTTATCTCTGCATAGAGAGACAGGCTTTAATGCTGGGCAACTGTGAAAGAATTTATATTCCTCTACAGATACATTAGCTTGGTTTAAAAGACCCACAATACTTGGATAAGCTAGGCACATATGGGTTTTTAAAGTACCATATGACAAACATAACACTGGGTCGAGAGAACTACGACTGAATCTGATACCTCTTTATTTTGACAATATGCTCTGCTGATTCCCACTATATGAGAATTTTGCACACATAAATTAATATGAAATAGGAAGAATCCTTTTTCAGTTGGTTTGAGTAAGTTCTAACGAGAAAGCTCATTTGTGATGTTTGATAAAATGCCATCTCTCAAACGAAACATACCACACATTTGACGAGAGAGAAGTGAGCTTTGGTGTTAAAAATAGGATGCAACAACACCAAACCTCAATACAACTGTTCTGGTGAGAAAGAAAAAGAAAAACAGAGGGCCAAGTTGCCAAGATCCAACCCAAGCAGCCTCACAGTTACTGGATAAATCCATTTATCTCAGGCTCTGCCACAAAGAGCTGCCACTTTGGCAGTATTTCGGCCACGCTCAGGACTGGCTTCATGATGCAAAGGGCAGGCAGAAGTCGCAGGCAGGCAACCCTTGGCCTCTCCTTAGCTTGCTGAAGGACGTGCTCACAGGAACAGCTAAAAGCCAAGCAGACGATAAAGTTGTGCAAAGCCTCAGATGCGATTCTCAGCAATGTATTTCTGCTGACAGCCGAGCTATCGCTGTTTGCTTTAACCTTTGCTCAGTCCGGGCTGCTGCCTTTACCGAACTCCTTTCCTAACAAACCTATGGTAATAGCTTCATCAAGGTTAAGATAAGCATGAAAGCAATTAGCTTTACCACCGAAGGCTACCTTTTGCTCACAAACAGTGATCCATCCTGCTCAAACAAAATTAACCACAGTAACCCAGCTTGCCTTAGGACATTTTCTGAATTGCCTGGGAGGAGAGACGAAGGAGGTTAATACTAACCACCAACTTGGATCCTAATGGCAATTTCCAGAAGGAAAAATACAGTGCCTATGAGGAAAGGTGCAAGTTTTCCCTTAAGGACCCTACTCGCCCCTTATTTCTGTGAGAGATCTACATAGCACATTTTCTTGGTCCCGCATCCGGTGGAAGAAAGCTGGTCTGCAGGGTCTCGTGGTTTACTCCTGTGATGCTCTGCAACTAAGCGAAGGCCTTCAAATGCAAGGTCTGCTGCGAGGAGACCGTGGCTTGCACTCACCCTCATGCTGACAAGTGACCGCTCAACTCTACCAAAGAGCCCTCACAGGACGATGCTCACATCTGCCCGGGCCATCTTTCAGACCCGGGGCTTGCAAGCAAATCACAGAATCATAGAACAGAATCATTTAGGTTGGAAAAGACCTTTAAGATCCGCCAAGTCCAACTGCTAACCTCATCCTGCCATCCCACCACTAAACCATGTCCCTAAGCACCTCGTCTACCCATCTTTTAAATACCTCCAGAGATGGGGACTCAACCACTTCTCTGGGAAGCCCATTCCAATACCTGACAACCCTTTCAGCGAAGAAATTTTTCCTCATGTCCAACCTAAACCTCCCCTAGTGCAACTTGAGGCCATTTCCTCTTGTCCTAAACACACTACTGCCATAAAAGCAACAAGCTTCCCGGCTGTAGCAAGCCTAAAGTCAGCTCAAACATTAATACTTTTATTTATGAATATCCCATTTCAGCCCTATTACCTGATATATGTTTTCCAATATACCTAAATGGAACACATATCCACTCTCAGATGAGCAAAATTATTTGTGTCTTAGTTTTGTTTGGCTTTTTGGGTTGTTTTTTGGGGTGGTTTTTTTCTGGTTTGGTTTTTTTTTTTTTAAACAGTGAGTATAGCAAGCACCTACCATTTCTTTTAAAAGCAAATCTGAAAATAATCAGCATTTGCTTGGCACTTGACCTAAAGCCATCTGGGAGAACACGCCCATTTACTTCCACAGGCTTTTGGTTCAATAAAACGGGGACTTTATTAGCAGGAAGAGTGTCTCACCAACCGCACAAATTAAGTGTCAGCAAAAGGAGGAGACAATCGAAGTACCAGCCACAGTTGCAGGTTTGACTAAATAGTAATGTTTAACTACTTCCTTATCACAATCTTCCTGTACAACTGTAATTTAGGAACCTTTGCCACTGTAATTTTCTCTGCTTCATTTTTCTTTACAGCCATGCTTTTATGTGTCAGACTAAATACTTGTTCATCAGCACTATTATCCATACAACAACTGAAAATGAACAGCTATGGGGGGGAAAAAAAAACCAACAGAAAAGGAGAAATACAAAGCCTTTGCATATGTATAAGAGAAATTAAAATAAAAGGCAAATTACCCAGTGTAATATTCGAGGCTGGAGGAAAAGTGGACATAAAGTCACCATAGTTACATGAACGTTACTCTGAAGACAGTCACGTGGAGCAGCATGGTTACAGCCAAGGTAAAGTTAAGGTTAAAATCTAAAGCTTTTAGTTTCTCGCAGCAATAATCCTGATGGCTTTCAACCTCTGAATATGGAAGGGACAAGACGCTGCGTCCTCACTGGGACCTCACCCACTGACCACATCCCATCATAGCTGGGGCACAACAGGCAAGGATGACTGGTCACTTGCTATGTGAGTGGAAGCAGATGGGATAGTGGTTAAAAAAAAAAAGGCAAAAGTAAGCAGAAGCATATTTGAAATCCCACTTAGAGTTACTAACTCTTGCTTTTCATATTCACCTGTATTGCTCCAAATGCAAAGAAGGGAAGTCAATCTTTAATTTAAAGTAACACCCTTCCAGGAGGAACAAAAATCAAGCCAACAAAACCAGGAAATACAACAGAAAAACAGAGATCAGGTTAAACACAAATTCATTCACTGGCGTGTTCATAAGCCATACCCTACTAATAGAATCATAGAATCATAGAATGTTTGGGGTTGGAAGGGACCCCTAGAGGTCATCTAGTCCAACCCCCCTGCAGTGAGCAGGGACACCGCTAACTGGATCAGGTTGCTCGAGCCCCGTCCAACCTGGCCTTGAATGTTTCCAGGGATGGGGCCTCCACTACCTCTCTGGGCAACCCAGTCCAGTGTTTCACCACCCTCACTGTCAAGAATTTCTTCCTTATACCCAGTCCAAACCTATCCTGTTTTAGTTTAAAACCATTACCCCTTGTCCTGTCACAGCTGGCCCTACTGAAAAGATTGTCCCCATCTTTCCTATAGGCCCCCTTTAAGTACTGAAAGGCCGCAATCAGGTCTCCCCGCAGCCTTCTCTTC